>OZ025191.1:8617475-8699975 GCA_964019065.1 Catostylus mosaicus
GCCAGTGTTACTGATGCCCTGATAAACGGAGATATTACGTTTTCCGTGTCTTCAATCAATACTGAAGTCGGCGTGAGCTACCAATATCACTTTGGGGAGACGGCTTTCAATGGGACCTTCGAGCGAGCAGTTTCAACAAAATCAACCACGAAGCGGTACGCTACTCCCGGCATCTACACTGTGATATGCCGCGCGGCAAACCTGTTAAGCCACGTCGATAAAAACATCACCGTTTACGTGTACGCGCCGATTCTTCAGCTGGACTTCACTAAAGAGGTTGACCCAAAAGCAACCGGAGAATTTTCAACTTCCACGTTTGTGGCGCGCGGATCCGGAAATGCGACCGTCACATATATACTAGGAGACAACAGCGCGGATAGAGTACTGAACGTTACGCTTGCTGATCACGTGTTTTTTGAAGTCACTTACAAATACGCGACTCAAGGCGATTATCTGATTACAGTGAACGCCAAGCACCCTTTGCGATCAGAAACTATCAAGCAATATGCCACCGTCGAAGATATCATCAAAGGCGTCGCCATCATTCCACCCGGCGTTGTTGCAACGAACTTCTCCCACAATTATGGTCTGACAGTGCAGGTTGGGACAAATCTAACCCACGTTTGGGATTGGGAGGATGGTACCCCAAATGATACGAGTCCCGTTAATTCCCGAAATATGACCCACACTTATACAACGTATGGAAACCGAACCATTACCGTCTATACATACAACCTGATCAGCAATTTTACATGCACGCTTTTCGTTGAAATTCAAGATATAATCAAAGGCCTTAACTTCACTCAACCTGTTCATTCGCCATCCTACATCATCATGCCCACCAACCAATCTGCAAAATCCGAAGCCTGGTTCGTAATGGAGCAAGGAACAGGCGTTGATATCTATGTTGATTGGGATGTAAACAATCCAAACACCCGTCTCTCACCTAAAGCCTACGACCGCGACAAGACCAATGACGGGGGTTTCTTCGTAGGTAACGCTATACACCAGTATCTGACTATTAAAACATACAATGTGACAGTATTTGCTAAGAATGAAGTCAGTGAAATGTCCATAACCACAACAGCCATTTACGAAGCGCCCATAACCGCGGTCAGCCATACGGTGAAACAACAGGATCTTACAACTAACTACATTGAAGTGAATGAGAGTGTCTGCTTCACAGTACAGCGGTCTGGTACAAATATCCTCATGAAGTAGGTATTCGGTATGATCTTTAACTCCACCATACGCATTAGGTTGATTTTTATTGTGAGTAGATGTGAGTTCTGTTATGTAGAGGATATATCATCCAAACTGAATTAGCTTTTATTTCATAAATCTTTCTATACCGTGAGCCTCTGCGCCGCAAATGCAATCCAGTTCAATAATTTGTATTTGAGAGTGGAGAAGACATGACATTTGCTGCATTTTTTAAATTCAACAAGGACAGCCATTCCTGTTCTCAAGAAGATCTATGTTTGTGTGAACGCTCAAAAATCACCAAAAATATCACAGTATAATGAACTGTAATGTAAATAAAACGTCAATAAATAAATAAATAAATAATTAAAAAATAAATAAGTAAATAAATAAACAAATAAATAAATAAAAAGATAAATAAAAAATTTGCAAAGAAAGTATTTTCATGAAGATTTTTAAGCATTTTATAAGTATCAATTTTGTTGTTATGTTTCAGATGTGACTTCAACGATAAATATACAGAACCAGTAATCACATCAGACATAAAAGTTTGCAAATCTTGGACTCATTGGCATCTTCCGTTTAACGTGACGATCACATTGTATAACAATGTAAGTTCACATGTTATCAATATACCAGTTGATGTTCAAATGCCAGTCCATAATTTCACAAACCTCCGAATATCCGGTGGTCCGGAAAATACCACAGAGCGAATGGAACTTCTCCTTCAGGAACCGACCGGTGATTTCTTCAACTGTACCTGGACCATCAAAGACACGACAACAGTAGTGAGAAATCTCTTGTACACAAACTTCTTGACAGACGGTGTTATTGGCAAGATGTTTATTGATCATCAATTCAAAACACCAGGGGTGTATGATGTCGAAGTATTTTGCAAGAACAGGCTGTATTCAGCCACTGCTAAAACCAATGTCAGCTCGTATCAACCAGCAACTGATTTCGATGTAGCAGTTCTCTACGGAGGGGTGTGCGGGTCGAAAAAAGTTGCCGGTAGCAAAGGTGATGGCCCAGGTGAGTGGTATAATGATATAATATAATATAATATAATATAAAATAATATAATATAATATAATATAATATAATATAATATAATATAATATAATATAATATAATATAATATAATATAATATAATATAATATAATACAATATAATATAATATGATATAATATAATATACTATGATATGATATAATATGATATGATATGATATGATATGATATGATATGATATGATATGATATGATATGATATGATATGATATTATGTTATTTAACGTAACGTAATGTAATGTAATGTAATGTAATGTAATATAATATAATTTAATGTAATGTAATGTAACGTAATGTAACGTAATGTTATATAATGTAATGTAATATAAAGTTTTTACTATCTTATAGATCTTGACATGTTTGCATTTGGGTGTCCATTACGATTAACGCTGAGTAAGCAAGGTGGGTCAAATATAACTAACACGTTTGTATTTGGTGATGGTTCTGACATTGAAACTTCGGATGTAACCGTGACACACACTTACGCGCAGACTAGCGAAAGCACGAAGAAGTTAATAATCACTGCTTCAAACCCAACCAGCTCAGTCAGGAAGGAGTACACGCTGAAGTTCTTACCGCGAATTACCGGACTGAAGATAGGAAACAATGGACCTGTCAAGGTTGGAAAACCAATGTCATACAATGTGACAGTAGAACAGAAAGGTAGGGTTACCCGAGTTGTGTTAATTTCATTTTCTTTTTCAATATCTTAGAAGCACGAGAAACTGATTTTAATGCGGCGAAAAATCTGTGATTCATCCCTTTGGAAAATGTCAGCTTGTGCCAATTGCATACTTTCCCGCTATCTGCTGTAGTTTCTCAACCCCCCCTGATTTTGGTTGTTTCATCCCTGTAGAAAATTGTCGTACTTAAGCTTTAACGCCAATATTGAGTATCGCGTAAAGCATTTTGCTAGAATAAATAAAAGAAACTATGAATTGGTCACTACAAAATGTGAGATGGGAGAAATGTCAGCAAAAATTACTGGCAAAACTCACTCAAAAACCAACAACACCCCACCCGCCCCGACCAGTTTATGACCGTGAAGAGTGCCAACACAGCAAGGAACCCGCCACTCCAGAACTCTCCATTTTATTTGTTTTTGCGTCGCGTGATAGGTAAGCACGTGAATAAGGAATAAGGAGTTTTGGAAGGAAGATAGGCCGGCTAATTTCCCCACAATCTCGCCCATGCTTCTTTTCGTAAATTTTTCTCATCTCCACTTTTTGTAGAAAAATGTACTTGTGTTAATCGAGTCTGTAATCTTTTAGGATTGGATAGCTGTTTCCTCGTTGACTGCGAATCTGGAAGAAATAAAGATACAATGGAAATTGAGCACAAAACATTCTGGATGGGCGTTGAAAACTGCCAATTGCAAACAAAATACAAAGGAATCACATATAAACCGGATCTGGATCCCGCCAAAGTTGCAGTATGGGGGCACACGTTTCAATCCACTGGTAAATTCAAGTGCACAGTAACCGGAGAGAATTCCGTCTCGCTTGAGACAGCAACTACCGAAGTGACCGTGCTGGACAAACCTTGCAACAAACCTAAAGTCGAATTTAATGATATTTCAGTTACTATTGGAAATCCTGCCAACATGACAAGAGGCAAAAAGTATGTTATTTCGTTTTTACTTTTCAGAATTATACATTTTTAACACTTTCTGCGTCGTCAAATTTTGATTCTCTGTTCTTGAATAGTATTCATAAATATGTTTTGGCTCCTAAAATACTCTCAAAAATCAAAACACAGTTAATGTTATCTTTTTTCCCTCTTTTTCAACCCTTTAATTTCATTTCCATCTTATTCTTCCCTTCACATTTGTCATTTTATTTTTACACAATTTATTCATCACCCATGTTTTCTTCTACTTTACCGAAATCCTTGGTTTCGCCTCTTGCGTTTTGCAACTAAATAGATAATTACAGAATATTGAATAATGTCTTGTAGTGTGAGCAGCATCACCCCACAACCTCCCCCCCCCCCCGGCAAGCATGCTTCTTAAAAAAGGACGTGTTTTTGGCTACATAGACCCATCAAATCCACAAAAATGAGTTGTACTTCTGTTGATCATGTCAGTAGTAAATTACGGAACATCCGCGCTGCAGGTGGACCATAAATTCCTTGCATACAGAATACATAGGTCTCGCTCTTTGGTCCCTTTACTCTACGGAGATTCAATCTTTTTCAGCAAAGTTATCGCATCAAAGGTAACAAAAGACTGTGAGAAGACACAGGAAATAGAATATAAATGGAACATCACGTTGATCAAAGCAGATGGGGGTATTGTAATAATCAAGTCAATCAACCACACCGATCAAGACTCAGCCTTGAAGATACCAGCCCGAACATTAGAATATGGTTTATATGGTATCGAGCTCAAGGTCTGCATGAAGGTTTTTCCCCCCGTCTGTACATCAATAATGGGCTATGTCAAAGTTAATCCTACACCAATGGTAGCTCAATTTGAAGGGGGTAGTGGCCGTGCTGCTGGTAAAGATAAAATGATTAAAATATCTGCAACACCATCGCATGATCCAGACACCAGTCTTACAATTGATAAAGATATGAAGATATCATTTTTCTGCAAGAGGCAAGCAGAAACGTTCCCAGATGATTTGGACAACCTCACAGACGTCACATATCCTGTCGAAGTATGTTGTAAATTTAAAATCATACCTTGATGATAGTTTTACTTACTACCTAAAATGCAGAGTATGGCAATGACGCACCCAAGATAATTCTTTAATGCCTAAGATAGTGCTCCTCGGATTTTCATGACTGTGCAATGGTATCCATAGTGTAGTGGCGCACCTTACGATTTTGTACGGTTTTAGCGCACCCGCACCTGAGGTGCGGGACTGTTGACGCATCCAAGATCTTGTCAAGATTGGCCATACTCTGCAAAACGGCAGTTATTGCTTGTTTAAGGCCCTCTTGTATGCAATCACAAGATAAGGAAGAGTAGAATTAATGGGCTGCTCTTTCTAGGGGTCGTGTTTTTATCACCAGTAAAGTAGATCGAAACCTCACGCCAACGATGAACCCACAACATCCCCCAAACAGTGGCACATAATTTACATTGTAAACAAATTCTCTTGTTATGCTGATGCAGCCTTCATTGCTACTATTCAATCAATCCAGAACATATTCTAGTTTCTTTTTTTTAAACAAATCTTTCATGAATTGGAAAAATAAAAATTCTGTTTGCAAAAATGAAGAAATGTTGAAATTAAGATAGAAAGTATCACATAACAATTGAAGTTGGTAGACACAAGAGAATTTTGCAAAATAGACATCGGAATCTGCGTAAAATGATTTTTATCTCTTAAAACAATGAAGTTTTGGAGCAAAAAGCAAAAGTTGTAGTTATTAGAAAGAGAGTGTGAGTATTGGCTGTTTTACGAGGATGGTGCCGTTAGCTACAGATGTCAAAGTTGCAGATTTTTGCCATGCATAGGTAGACATTAGGTATCTGAGATTTCATTATATTTTTGAGGTATTCATGCAAAGATGCTTAGAGACTATTCCAGACCCTAGACCAGCTCTCACAAAGTCAAAACAAGAAATATAATATATGCTTACCTAATTTGATATATGCATTGTACATTGCAATCATGTTAATTTGAATAAAATATGTTATTTTATTCAACAGGGACCTGCTCCAGAGGCAAAGAATAGCAGTTTGAATGTAACAAGCGACTTTAAAGGGTGTTTTGGAAACGGAATGGGACGGTTGAGAGAATTCGAAGATCAAAGTAGCTTACAAATTAACTCATCTTTCATGCCGTTGAAGCAATATTTCACAATCCGAATGCGGTTATCCAAACCCTCATCATTGTATCCAAGGCAAAATGTCACCGCGGACTTTACTTTGTTCATCGTTCCAGGAGATCCACCTGAAATTAGCATCAGGTATGTTAGAAGTTTTACTGTTCTTTAAGCCGTTATGTTATGTTTTGTTATTTTATATTATGTTATGTTATGTTGTGATATGTTATGTTATGTTACGTTATGTTGTGATATGTTATGTTATGTTATGTTTTGTTATTTTATATTATGTTATGTTATGTTGTGATATGTTATGTTATGTTATGTTATGTTGTGATATGTTATGTTATGTTGTGATATGTTATGTTGTGATATGTTATGTTATGTTATGTTATGTTATGTTATGTTATGTTATATTATGTTATGTTATGTTATGTTATGTTTTGTTATGTTATGTTATGTTATGTTATATTATGTTATGTTCTGTTATGTTATGTTATGTTATGTTATGTTATGTTATGTTATGTTATGCTGTTATTTTCTATCGCATACTAAAGTTACCACTATCTGTATCTTAGCTGCATTGTTAATTGTGGAGCTAAAAAGAATCCTGATAAACCATTCAAGTTGTTAGCAGTCTGCAAAAAATACTGCAATACTGAAATCAGTTACGTATGGTCGATGCAATATAAAAACCTTGGTGAACCCGACAGCAACCTGAAGCCGGCCCAAGACTTTGGAAGCTGGTTGGATACAGAAGTGACCCAAAAGAATCTAGTTATGAAAACTGACAAGATGGTGGCTACTAAACAGTACAGGGTTAAATTGACTGGCTTTCTTGTTGGGTTTGCTGAGACCTACGGATTTAGTTTGTATGATATCAAAGTTAACATCCGTCCAAAGGCGCCTGATGCAAGTAGATGTAGAGTCCTTCCTACAGTCGGCAAACCTTTTGAAAAAGTTTTTCAAGTCTTTTTCAGTACGTAATTTTGTTTTTAAAATTCCTCTCTAGAAACAAGAATCATAGTAAAATAGGAGATGTCCCTCCGGAAAAGGGCCTGAATTGATGAAAGAAAAATCACCCCATATAACCCCCTCCCCATTTCCGTGCCAGCCAGTGAGAAACAAAGAAACAGTGCAAAGTCTGAAATTTAATGATCCAGTCGCGATTACTCTCTTTTTTGTTAAGTTTAGGTATAAGGAAATCATACCAACGGAAATCAAAGCAGATTAGCAGAAATACGAAGCAAATATGACAAAATTATAAGCATATTTTTATAATTTGTTGCTACGATTTCATCCCCAGGATGCAGCCTGCTTTTTCATCCTTAACTTTCCTTGTTATGTTTTTGTTGGCTTGCTCCACTGAACAGAGCCTCCGTTACTGTTTGTGCTTTTCAAGGCAATGCTTAGCAATTATAAGAATAATAACGTTTTATTCATTGCTTTGCAAATTGTTCTTCAGGTGGATTTGAAGATGAAGACATGCCGTTAAAATATTTTGCCGACTACAGGGTCTCACCTACGGGAAAATGGACCAACTTTTACCAGAGTTTGAGCAAAATAAGCGACAAAGTCATGTTCCCTGCTGGGCAAGAGGACGGAAAAGTAGAAGTTCGCTTTTATTGTGAAGATGCGTTCAGAGCTACATCAGATTATGTTTATAAAGTTATAACGGTAGGTTTTCATGTCATCAGTGTATTGCGGTCGTTGTTCTTTTTAACCGTGTTTATGTTGCCGTCCCGATGATGAGGCTAGAGGGGGTGGGGGAGAGGGGAGCCTTGTATTTGAAGTGCATTTGTATGACAGCTTTGATCGGCTATGTCTGAGAAAAAATCACTGTTTTTTTATTTGTGAAAATCGATCAAGCAAATGAACGGTCCACTTTTTAACAAGTCCACTCATGACTCCCTTTAAAGCTCTAATTTCAAACTCTTTAAAACTTCTGTTTAAAGCTTTTGTGTGATTTTTTCAGTGCTGGAGGTTTATTCTTCGGTTAATTTTGCGATTGAGTTTGTTTTAACAGTTGTTACTCGAGTTTCGTTGGATTTCGTTTTGGATTCTATTTTCAGGCTTTGAAGATTCATCCGAGTTTTCATTCAAGTTTCATTTCAGCGTTCGTTTCAATTCGATTTTATATCGGATTGTTCGCTTCAGTTTCTTTCGAACGAATTTTCTTGTGACTGTGAGCATTTTTTCTTGTTTTTCTTTCTAAACACATGCGTCTCGTTGGCTTTAGGTCAAAAGGGACGAAAAAGAGGAAGTTGATTTATCGAATGTAATTGCATCGAGTCAAGGTGCCACGGATCCTGCAGCTGCCAGTCAGGTATTCGAAAAACTCTTATTCATCGTTCGAGTTCAATTATTGACGTCATCTGCCGTTTTGACGCATTAGCTCAGGGTAACGTAACCATGACCTAGAAGCTTAAACACTTCGGAACTGGCTTACTTGCCCCTTGTAAATTTAAATTTTTAGTTTGTCCTAATTAGCAGTAATAAGACTACTATTTTAACGGGCTTCGACTGAAACAGCCGAGGGTCAGATTCTCCTTCGCAGTAGCCCATGATGTCACCCCACATGATTCTTTGTGACTTTTTTTCGTCGAAAACCCGGACTATTGGCCACCTGGATTTTCGTGTGATGAACTGTTTTTCCAAGATTAAATCCTCTGAGTACAAGATAGTTGCCAAGTTCTTATCTCTTTGATTTTTCACAGGTTGCAAATGCTGTTCTTGATGGCATGGGTAGTGACGATGGAAAGCAGGGAGATGTAAGTTCATTTAATCAACATTTTAGACAAACCAGAATTCAGATTTTGCAGAGGCAGTCACCTCCTAAACATTCCCTAACCCTACCTCTGTCCATCTGGTACCATCCTGATCTAGCCCCTTCATTCACGTAGGGACTTTTTGGTCCCATGGCCTTCAGTGAGAATTGTCTATTTCTTTTTATTTGTTCATAATAAGACGGGGGAGACTATTCAATGTCTGGATACGTCTGCTTCTAGACGTTAAGGTTCATCGCTTCAACATTATCAATTCTTGCACCCCCTTGCCCTTTGGCAGATCCCTTTGATGTTACTGTGCAGCCGTATAACTACCAGGGGTGGAATGGTTAACATTTCCCAATTAAGCTAAGATTTGGGGGAAACCAATACATAAAGGCGTTGATTGAAGCCATGCTTGATGCATGGCAAAAGTCTTCGTCAAGTTAACCATGTTTAGATTAAATAAACGCGATTATACTAGAGGGAAAATGAATAGAAAAGCTATGTACTGTATTTTGCATAAAATTCAAGGAGACAAATTACTTAAAAGGTACTTTTTGTCAGTTTGATAAACATTCTTCTTCTTTCTATTTGTTAGGTTGTTGGTGCAATTGTTGATCTAATGGATAATGTTCAAGTGAATTCACCTGAAGGTGCCCTCGCTTTATCAAAAACCATGAGCTCGTGCATGGATACCGGGGGTATGTCCGCTGAAAAACAGGTAAATGTTGACAATTTTCTGCTACTAGTTTACAACGGTCAACTCTTGCAACGCCCTATCACCTAAGTATAAGCTGGATCCCCCCTGAATAGTTTCAAGGAGTGGATTTAGGATAACTTCAATGGCCCCCAAAAGGCAATAAAGGCAATATGTTATAACAACATTTTAATATTTGATGTAATGGAAGACTCCTAAAATTCCTGAAGAGTATTTGATAAAACAACTTTATTGAAATGGTAAGAAGTGAAATGATACGTCTTGCTCGCAAAAGATAGAATGGCACGGCATCCTTTTCATTTTGCAATTTCAAAACTCTTCCTTATCATTTCAATAAAGGCAGGCTTTTTTTAAAATCGATTCAAAAACGGTTGATACTTAGGATGTATCGAATACCTTTATATCGATAACTTTTTTTAACTAGCAGATTTTTTAGTCTGATTTTTACTTAAAGCTAATATGAATTTTGCAAGTTATTAAAGCTCAATTTTCCGGGTTCACTCTGTTCGATAAACCATAAACGCTCTCTTTTTTTTGAGGCAAAAGCAATGAAGGCTATGGCAAAATGCGCTGAACAAATGGGACCAGATACTCCTGCTGATATAGTAAATGCAGTAGCCACTGGGGCCATGTCAGTCATCCTCAAGGGAGTAGAAGGTGTAAGTAACAATGTCTTATTTTGTTATAATTATAATTATTATTACTATTTTTGTTATTATGACTTACAATGAAATAGATTAATATCGCCATCCGATGCTCTTATTAAATTTTCTGCAGAAAATACAAAGAATGGACCCACCCAGATTTGATTGACTTTTAATCATATAAACTATGTATTGTAACAGATAAACCAATTATACGCTGCCTTCATTTAGTGAGGTGCATGATTGTACGATTAATTTTGTATGAAATAACATGGAAGTCTAAAAAAACTATTATTGTTTAGCGTCTTACTTAAGCAGATTCTGTCACAGTTTTAACTTGATTTCATTTTAACTGCTATATCGTATTTTATTGCAATTTGACGAGAATAAATTGGTTAAAACTATTTTCATTCCCACCCGACCTAATTTTTAAGTAATAGAATGATTGCTTTTGTCGAAAATTTACCATGATATTTTCCTTCCTCGTCTCAGGGCAGCGGCAATGCAGATGAAAGTGATGAAATCACAAACAGCCTAGGGGCAAGAGTAGCATCAAATATGGTAGATGGTGAAAAACCATTTGTCCAATCCACTGGAAAAAGTATGATTCAGTGTCAAGCAATGGATCCTGGCGGAAATGGTGCCGTTGCTCTTGGTTCTGGTGGCGGCTTTGACATGGACAGTTCAGAGTTGGGTGAACCAGGAGCGCCTCTTCAAGCTGTCGTGAGTTTGCCATCCATTTCCGTCGTTATGAATCATAATAAATATTTTCAGTTGCAAACTATTTTACTTGCTATTTGTAAAAGGAGGGAGAGAGTTAAAGTTGCATTGAAGTTAATGTTACTATTGTTTTTGTTATTGTTGTGGCTAAGATTGATACGTCACAATTTGTTTATTTTTGAACGTAGAATACGTCAGTTGAATCTGCAGTAAAAGATGTTTTACTTTATTTATGGAAGACAAAGCTAAAAGTGGTTATAAAAACAAATTCAAATCATGCCTACTAATCTAACAAAGTTAAAGAAAAGTAAAAAAGGCTTCATGATTGATAGATTTGTTCGTTTATAGCTTTTTTATGAGTTTTTGAGTAGCTGAAACAGCTGATGGGTTTTTTGTGGAGAAATATGTATCAAATAATATAGAAATATGGAGAATTGTGAGCTAAAAATGTTTAAGGAGCTTTTTAAATATTTTCATTGTTTTTACTGGTGTTCATAGAGTTATTAAAAAAAATGATTATTTAAAGTTTTAAAAAGAGATTTCTGATTTAGGGTGGAAATGGTCCTGATAAATTTTCGAATAAATCAAGCTCTACAAAAGATGTAACTAGTGATTTGGTTAGCCTGGAGCTGGCTTCTGCTGGTAAAGCAATGAAAGTGCAGAATTTAACAAAACCAATCGTGGTTAAGATCAAGCAACCAATTAATCCATACCTACCTGAGATTCAGATTTCCTACACTCATCTTCTAAAAGTGGTTAACGTTGTTAATGTGCCTGGGGATAATGAGTCGTCTGTCTTTATTGAAATCAACAATAAAACAGAGGTAAGATTCTGCCTATTTGCTCATGTACCATGCTTGTGTGCTCATGTTCTTGCGGTGCTTATGGTTACAAAGACCGTTTTGGCAATAATCATCAATTTTCTTTCTCTTTTAATTGTGTTTATCTCAAATCGAGTTCCCCCTTGTAATGTGAGAATGGTGAGGCGCAGACGAAGAATGCATCGCAGCTTTTATGAAACCAGCCTATCTACCCTAAAAAAAGTCACAAATCTTCAAGATAACAGCCCTGATATTTTTAATCTCACTACATCAGCTATAAGTAATCATTTTTTGCAATGTCATGCCAGGCATATCCCTTCTGATATATTTTCTTAGTTGAGAGTATGGATCTTATTTCTATGTAACATTTAAGTGAATAATTTTTCAACGTAATCATTTTCTTTCCATTACATCATTATTTTCTCGCTTTCTACATTTTGCTTTTTTTAATTGCATCTAAACTTTCTTAACCTCGTTTATTTACATTCTAGATGAACGACTCATGTTTTTTCGTGATCATCAAAAAGGGATCAAAACCAAAGCTTTATGATAATGATTTTAACTACACTTTGCCACATATTGTCCATAAATACAACCCCGACGGTTCGAATAAAACAGCTAAACAACTTAAAACTGAACAAGAAAACAGATTTAGAATATTTTTACATGGCAAAAAAGAACTCAACGGCACGGCTATTGGAACGTAAGTCTATTTTGTTATTTCTTATTATATATGACTTGTTATTTCTTTTCTTTATTTATTCATCCAATCATTTTATTTACTCATTCTTTTATCGATCAATGTTGATGATGATGATGATGATGATGATGATGATGATGATGATGATGATGATGATGATGATGATGATGATGATGATGATGATGATGATGATGATGATGATGATGATGATGATGATGATGATGATGATGATGATGATGATTATGATTATGATCATGATAATGATTATGATTATGATGATGATTATGTTCTTTCTTATTAGGTATTATGTAGCTGTTCTCAATAGTCCTTGCAATACTACCAATGTGACATTACCTATAATGAGTACACAATATCAAACTGGTCCTCTGAACATCACAATTCCACCGATTAACTTTACCTTCTCTTCGTACACTGGATCTTGCAAGTTTTTCAATAAAACCTCTAAGACCTGGTCCTCCGCAGGACTTGAGGTAAGCTAAAGTCAGTTTTACTAACATTGACATTCCTTATAGCATCAAACGTTTGATACTGACACTGTAGATGTTCAAACGAGTGTCAGACAAAAAGTGTTTCTAATGTGAGAAATGCTCCTGTAGAATCTTGTTAACTCGGATCCAGGGTAACTCGAACAGTCGCTTAGACGGACGGATTTGCTGCCCCCTGGATTTGACGACCCTAATTAATACTTCGGATATCCCGGACATTTGCTAAGTCGGACGGATTTGCTATCCTCCCTGAGGTTCTGAGTTAACAGAATTCTACTGTATCTAAAATTGCACAGAAAAGCGACCAAGCTATGCTTAAATCTTTTCTTGCTGTTTCAGAATCAAGTCAAGTCTATTTCAAAATCAAGTTTAATTGTAGATTATTTAGTGTAAATTTTACAGTACCTGTTAGTTAATTTGTTTTGCTTCTTAATTTTCCAGATTCTTCCTGAAACATCACAGAATTTCACTCATTGCGCCACGACCCATTTGTCTTCATTTGCTGGTGGGAGTGTTTTCGCCAAACCAAACACTATCGATTTCTCAAAAGCTTTTGCTGGTTTTAGCAACATTGGCGAGAATCCGACTGTATTTGCAACTACATTGTCAATTATTGGTATCTACTTCTTGCTTTTGGCATATTGCAGATATAAAGACAAAAAAGATTTGGCGAAGGTTACTATTTTTTATAGACTCTTTCCTTTGAGATCGCTGAATAAATATGAATTTCCAATCATAGGTTTCTTAGCAATTTTCCGCCATCTTGTTTGTTATCCGCCATTTTGTTTTTTTAGTTATCTACCATTTTGTTTCGCAATCCCTGACAACTAGGTTTCACATTCATCCGTGATTTTCTTTGCCTTGATCCGTCTTTTTTTTGTCATCATTGCTCATTTCATCATCGTAAATAGTTTTTGATAGATTATGTATCAGACCTCAAGCAATAAAGATATTCCATTTCCTTTTTTGCCGATTTTTCATTCATTTTTCAATCTCTCAATAACCATTATTCAACTTTGGCTAATCATTTCTCCCTAGATCGAAGTTTACCCCTTGGAAGATAACCACCCTAGTGATAACTATCTGTATGAAATCGGCGTGCAAACTGGTTTCGTGAAAGGTGCTGGAACGACTGCTGAAGTTTTCATCATATTGAATGGTAGCCTTGGTGAAACATCGCCACGTAAACTTAAAAATCCAAACAGAAGCTGCTTCAATAAAGGAGACACGGACTCGTTCCTTTTGTCGACTCCATTTAGCCTTGGAAATATAAAAAGTATCGAAGTTTGGCATAATAATACTGGAAATTCACCAGGATGGTACTGCATGCAAGTTCAGGTGATTAATTTTCTATATTCATTATCAAAACTCATGAAAATAAGTCAATTCAAATTTTGTTAACCCTGTCACCCCCGGTGATAAAAACGCTGAATAGTAGCAGCTTATGCGTTAGGTCAGTTTGCCAGGGGGTAGTATAATGAAGTTCTAGCAAAAAACCTCACAAATTTTGGACCACAAATGAATAAAGCTATTGAAGCATAGGCTCTTCCTGCTACGAAGTAAACTAATTCTTGCAGAAGATTATTGGGAAGATCATGCATCAGTCATTTTAACCAAATAACCATTGTTCGCAAATGTCAACACTTCTTTTTCGAATTTTTAGGTTCGAGATACACAGTCTGATAAGAAGTTCATCTTCGTTTGCAATCGTTGGTTGGCCGTGGAAGAAGACGATGGTTTGATCAAAAGAAAAGTCGACATTGCCACCAAGGACGATTTGGTTCAGTTTGATTTCTTGTTCGCCCAAACAGCCCGTAAGAACCTTTACGATGGTCACATCTGGTTCTCCGTGTTCACCCGCCCTCCAAGAAGTCACTTCACTCGTTGCCAGAGATTAGGCTGCTGCCTGACGCTGTTACTAACTTCAATGCTGGCTAATGCCATGTTCTACAAGGACCCGGCTCCCGCCTCAAACGATCCGAACGCACCGAAGGCGCAGCCATCCGATTCAATTCATCTCGGACCGATAACCATCTCCATCGAGCAAATCAAGATTGGATTCACAAGTAGTCTGGTTGTTGTGCCGGTCAACCTTATTATAGCAACGTTGTTCCAAAAAGCGAAACCGAAGGAAGATAAGAAGGATAAAAAAGGCGGTGACAAATATAAAGCTGACGGTGAAGAAGATGAAGAGTCTGCTATCGGTTCAAGTCGTCAAGAAGTATGATTTTTAGTTGCAACATTTACATATACTATATTTGTATCCTATCCAATCAAGTTATCACAATATTGGATATGCGTTAATTACTTTGTCCTATAAAGCTTTTTGTTTTAACTTTGGAAAATTGCAGCTTTTCTTAAAATCAAAATGCGAGAGCGCAACGAATAGGGGAATCATTTTTGCCATTCGTTTTTGCTACCATGAGATTCAACTGTAATTAACTCTAATAAATGGAAAACTATTTGATTTTTCAATGATAATAATAATAGTAAATGTTTCACTGAATTAGAGTCCTGTTATTGAATGAATGAAAAGAGATATGACCTTGACCTTGACCCCTGACCCATGACCCTGACCCATGACCTTGGCCTTCGGTTAACGTTAAAATCAGGATTAAGGTTATGGCTCATAGATCATAGGTCATGGTAAAAACCGTTTGCTTATGCAATGCTATTCATGTTATCAATGCCTTAGGATCCAAGCAGAAACAGACAAATGTTTTTTCGGTGTGAACAATCTGTATGAATGTGCAATTTTTACCTACAATGTTGCGTAGAACACATCAATGGTGTACATCTGTATGAATTTTAAATTCTTAATTTTTGCAGGTCAGTGCGTCAAAGATTGATTTGTTTGAGAGAGAAAAGAGGATGAGTGTAGACATGACTGAAAATGACCAAGAGGAGGAAATGGACGCTGAACAGCTAGAAGTAGAGAAATCGAAAAAACGCGCCAATTTCATAAAGATGCTTTGCATGCCGGGAAATGATGATGAAGAGGAGGAGAATGGTAACACATCAGGCAAAGGAAAGAAGAAGCCAAAACCGAAAGCTTCTCTTCCTCACTGGGTCATCTACATTGCTTACATTCTCATTTTCATGGCTTCGGGAACAGCAGCATTCTTTGTAATTTTGTATGGTTTCCAATTTGGAAAGGAGAAATCAGATAATTGGATGAAGTCAATGATGTTGTCATTTTGGCAATCTGTGCTTGTCATACAACCTGTCAAGGTATGCTAATTTATGCATCCGTTGTTAACTGCCTGCATTCATAATTTATGCCAATAACTTCATGGCTTTTTCATGCGATGATAATTCATGCTAATGTATGCATCAGTTGTTTAATGCATTCATAATTTATGCTGATAACTGCATCGCTATTTGATGAGATGATTACGAATGGTAATTTATGCATCCGTTATTCAATGCATTCATAGTTCTTGCTTATAACTGCAGTTGCATTTAAGGAAGTAATATTTTATGCCAATAATTGCATCATTTTCATGCAGTTTTATTTTATTCAAATGGCTCCGACTAGAAAAGTTGGAGGCCCCATCTCGCGCGCGAAATCGGAAGCTGATGATAATTTATCTATTCATGAACAGGTTCTTGCTTTGTCTGTTTTGGTTGCCATGATTATCAAAGACCCCAAAGCAGCAAGTGGTGAAGACGAAGGAGGTGCAAAGGCACCAGGGAAGGATGAGAAAGCAGGAAAGAAGAAGAAGAAGAAGGTCGGAGAAAATGGCGAAGAGTTGGACGAAGAAGAGAGCGAGGAGGAAGAAGAAGAAGAGGAAAACAAGGCAGATCAAGTAAATTTCAAATTGCCAGATGAGAAGAGCTTGGAAGAATCACGACAGCTTCGCTTGAAAGAGAAGAAGATGAAGGCGATCATCCGTGAAATTGTTATTCATTTGCTCTTCGTTATGTTGTGTCTTTTTATTGGTTATAGCAACATGAATCCATTTGCTGTTGGTTTTGGTACAAGTGTTAAGACTTTCACTGGTGCTGAGCTTCAAAAAGTATGTTAAACTGAAGTCGTTTTTTATTTGTCTGAAAATGTACGACGTTGCCCCAATGGCACTTTTTGTTGCGATTGGTTGGCCATTCAATTTGGCTAATTTATACATCTTTGATTTAACCAGTTTTACAGTTTTACAATTTTACAGTAAAAAGTATTTAGACATTTTAAAAAGTATTTAGCGCTTTTTAAACAGTATTTAGATTGAATGTGTACCCTGGGTAAATGATTTTATTATGATTAAATTATGTGGGGAAGTTAGATAATTAATTAAGAAAGTAATGTTTATTTTATAATTGAATTTATCTTTCGATTATTTAGGTGACAAGAGTTGAAGAGTACTGGAAATGGATTGACAAGACATTTATTCCTTATTTATACCCTGGTAAATGGTACAACGGAATAGCGCCATACAAGCATCAGTTTGTTGCTGATACTGAGCCATCGAAAATTATTGCCATGGGCAGGATGAGGCAACTTCGTGTCAAGAAAAGTATGTTTTGTTTTATTGTGGGCCAGTAGATTTCTATCCAAAGTTCTCAAACTTTCTCGAAGCGAGTTTTGAAATGCCAATCAGCAATTTGCTTTTGAATTGATATAGTAGTAACTTGTTATAGGAACTTGATCAAAAAGAAAGAAAGAAAGAAAGAAAGAAAGAAAGAAAGAAAGAAAGAAAGAAAGAAAGAAAGAAAGAAAGAAAGAAAGAAAGAAAGAAAGAAAGAAAGAAAGAAAGAAAGAAAGAAAGAAAGAAAGAAAGAAAGAAAGAAAGAAAGAAAGAAAGAAAGAAAGAAAGAAAGAAATTGTAGCAATTTTTAATGGGTTAGAAGACAGCAGGTTGATTCTTGCTGGCAGATGTGGTAATTCTAGGCCTCATTTTATCCACATCTTGAATTAACCTTTGATTATTTCTCCCTTAGATACATGCACAAAACATCCAGTGTTTGAGAACATTATATCAGAATGTAACGGTCTTTACAGCTGGAGTAATGAGGACACGGAGCAATACAGTGCGGGCTGGAAACCACCTTTGAACAAGACAGAGACTCGGAAACTCAGGCACAGAAAACGAAAAGCACTCTGGCTTGGCCTGGAGAACGCATGGCAGCACCAATCTGTTTTGAAGTTGAAAAATTTCCCATTCCTCGGTAACTTTGGAACATACAGTGGAAGCAGCTATGCAGTTAGTATTGGACCGGATGAAAGAATATCAAGGCTTATTCTCAAAAGTAAGTGGCATTTGCTATGAAAAATTAAGAGATTCGTGTTGACCGATTTCAAAGCAGATCGAGTTTTAACGGTTCCGGGTGGACATATTTTGATATTCCACATCAAGGATTCCCAGCTACAATGTCCCATTTCATTTTAAGTTTTCCAAAATGTTAGATTCCGCTTCAAGATGTATCAATAGTGCCATATTACTCATCAATTCTATATCTGAGTTATTATGGGTTAATATTCCGTCCATCCATCTCATCATTTAAGCGTCTTGGCTGCCATGCTCCATTTCTTCATCTTCAAATGCATCATAGACTGTTCGATAAACTGGTTATCATCAGCACCCCCGGGGAATTTAGGAAGATATTAAATATGTTGTGCCAATCATACGCTAAAAAAGGTTTATGGTTTTTACAGACGGGGGTTTAAGAAAGGAATTTGATAGCTAAATCTTTGGTATTATATGTAATTTAACAGCAATTGATTTATATTTTTTAACGCAGATATGAAAGATAACTTCTGGATTGATCGATACACGCGAGCTATTTTCCACGAGCTGAATATTTACAACGCGAACACGAATCTGATGATGATATTCACGCTGGTCAGCGAGATTCTAAACACTGGTGGTTGGAATTACTTTGATAACGTACAAGCAATCCGATTATATCGATGGCAAGGTGGCATTGGAGGTGCGTCTTTCTCCCTTTTCGTTACTTATGTTGACAAGGAGGAGTACCGTCGAGAGGGGGATAGCTTGGGCAAATTCCCGTAAAGACGGGTCTCCAGAAGGGCCCGCAAAAAGTTCTGCTGATGCAAAAAGCCTAATTGTAATCGATTTCTTCAATGGATTCAGTCGTTAATTGATCCAGACGTGGGAATGATATTTTAGTTGGGTTTCAAGCCCCCTTCTTGCTTTTGCACTGCAACACCTTCCCAAGGGCCCGTGCGGCCGTTCATAGCTCCAGGGCCCGGGGGTTGGGATCAACTGCATTTCTAGATGTCATATTGCTTTTTATATTGATAAGGGTTGGAAGGAGGGGGGGGGGGGTTTCAGATCTCTGTGGAAAAATTTCATTGGTTTCCAGCCAATGATCTCACTTCTCACTATCATAATATAGAACTTTTATTTTTATTTTAAGTGTTTATTCTTAATATAATTAATTTACCACTGTATTGTAACTCTAAACTGTTACTTTTCATAGCTCGATCCTCGCTAACTTCGAAGCCAGATTGAGTCAATTTGATCCGGCACAAACTGCCGAATAAGCATCTTTTAAGTTTCTGTCCAGTCTTTTGAACATTTTGTATTATTACAGATATTTAAATTGTTGAAAGAGTACTTTGTATAAAAACATTAAATGAATAAGTAAATAAAATGAAATAAGTATTTCTCTTAATGATCAGTCAAAATGTTTCTATTTTTAAAGGTCTTATCGCAATTGCTGACCTTGTGTTTATGATTGTCACACTCGTTGGGTTGTACAAACTCGTCAAAAAATGCCGAAAAGAAGGGGTAAAGAACTACTTAAAGAGTGCGTGGAACTTCCTACACGCTTTTGTCACGGTATTCTCCATTTGCACGTTTGCTTGCGTGTTTGCACGCGTTGGCGCTGTCATGTGGGCCATGAAACAATACAAAAACGACCCTGAAGTGTTCGTCAGTTTTGCCTATCTCGGTCAGTTGGATTATTTCGTGTCAGCTTTCATCGGATTTGTCGTGATGGCGACAAATTTGGAGTTCTTGCGACTTCTCCGTTTCAACAAG
Source organism: Catostylus mosaicus (assembly GCA_964019065.1). Taxonomy (NCBI): domain Eukaryota; kingdom Metazoa; phylum Cnidaria; class Scyphozoa; order Rhizostomeae; family Catostylidae; genus Catostylus; species Catostylus mosaicus. The sequence goes on from OZ025191.1 coordinate 8,637,403, forward strand.
AAAATCGGATTGTTGACGGCCACGATCCGACAAAGTATGAAACCGCTTGCATCTTTTGGTATCATCTTTGCATTTATATTCTTGAGCTATGTCAGCCTCGCCCATCTTCTCTTCGTTAGTCAACTGGAAGACTACAAAAACTTTGGAATAAGCGTCGTTTCATTGACAAGGATGTTCTTAGGCCAATTTGACGTCGAGTCGTACCGACAGTTTGCGCCGTTTTTAGGCCCGATGCTTTTCTTCACATACATGGTTGCCATTCAAATGGTTCTCATCAACATGTTTATCGGTATCATATGCGAGACGTTTGAAGAGGTCCGTTTGGATATCGAGAAACAGTCCAACGATCATGAAATCGTTTCCTTCATGACCAACCGATTCAAGAAAATCGCCGGAGCAGCTGTCGGGCCGTCTGTCGATCCGATTTATCGTGAATGGAAGTCGGACTGGGAAGTTACAATGGATTCGATTGATGAGAAATGCGAGAGCATTGTTTATCTGATGAGAAATGTCGAAGCAGAAGAGGTATTTAATTTGTTAAGTTACTTATTAAATCGGTTACCCTCTTTACATTTCAACTTCTTGCAAGTCGTCGAACTTTGAATTTGCAGCGACTTTTTGTAAAATTACTCATGCTGAAAGTTGGGAAGGATCGCTTTGAGTGAATGGATGCGCTCAGAAATCTATACAGACCCTTGAATGATTGATTGATTGATTGAGTGATTTATTGATTGATTGATTGATTGATTGATTGATTAATTGATTAATTAAATGATTAAATGATTGAAAAATTGATTGATTGATTGATTGATTGATTGATTGATTGATTGATTGATTGATTAGTGTTTATACACGTTAGTATTCGATGAGAATCGATGAATGACAAGTATAGAAACAGAACAAAAGAGCGAAAACACGACTATATATGGTTGGAAATGACAGAATGTTTTATAATATGCATAATTTATAGATATAGTTTCCCCGACAAAGAGCAATTGCTATTTAACAGATGCAAGAAAAGGGCATAATTAAGAAGTAGCTATAAGAATATTCCTTGATATTTTATTAATGATAGCTATTATTTTTGCTATTAAGACTTTCTATCTTTATCAAGGTGCGTCAGAATAATTGGTTTGAGCCTACAAAAGCAAATGACAAGAAGAAAAATGTTCTGGCGATGGTGGTCGGGTCTGATGAATTCACGTACGAAAATGAGCTACTTGACACGATCCAACTTCTTGACAAGAAGATGAAGAAGATGACGGTTGAAAAGTCGCAGAAGATGTTGTACGCCATGGCAAAGAAGAAGAAGAAAGATAGAGAGGAAGAATTGAGAGAAGCTGCCAAATCGCAAGCTGGAGAAACGTCGATCTTCAGTGAGGATGAATCAGATGAAGAGACAAGTGATGATAATGAGGAGTAGACTATTTTATTGTAGAAGTTACTTTGTTAAGTGTTTTTATGTAATGTTAAGTTATTTTATCCCTGCACCTTTAGTAATGGTAGCGAGGTAGAACCTCTACGTATCCCTTCTCTGTCATCTATCCCTCTTCTACCCCCCTTCCTTCTCTATATTTCCTCTGTTCCTTCCCTATCTCCCCCCCCCCCTATATATGTTAGACTTTTATACGATTGCAGACTGTTCTCCATTGACCGAACATGCCTATTGTGTACTGTCAAAAAGCATCCCTGTTCTTTTCAGAATACGGGAGGCACAGAGCTGACGTTCTTCGAAATTAGCAAGGATTTGGATTACTATTTTTCCCAACACTGTTAACGACCGTCTCCCGCTTTACCAAAGTGCTTATCATTGTCAAAGGGTGCCCTACACATTCCCATTTTTGAATTCCCATGTTTGAATTCCCATTTCAAATCAATTTCCATACTCTTATAACTGCTAGCTACTCCCCGAAGCCCCCTTGAAAATCCCAACAATCCGAACCCCCATCCCACCCTCCTTCATCCAGCCACAAGGTCAAATTATGTTTCTCGATACCCCTTAGCTGCTTATGATGATAGTTCCTGACCTCAAAGTTTCATTTCCATAGCCTGCTACCGTGTCCAACGAAGGGGTGTTTGAATACGGCACATTGCATTGTTAGTAGTAGTCTTTCAATAGCCGTCTAATTAAATTCAATCGGATGTCGTTTAAAAGTCGTGTCAGAGTCGTGTCAGGCTAGACAAAACTTTCCTCGCCACTAATGATAAGTGCCTTTTGAGGAATAGAAATCTAATTATAGAATATGCTTCCAAAATCTGATATCCAGATCGTTGTGGTTTATGAGCCCTTTTCTTGAGAAATCCTGTTTTATAAGCAATAACACTTTTAAGCACTATCATTATAAAATATCTTTTTTTCCTGCTTTAATCACTCATTTTAGAAGATTTTTTTACCAGTACTGATTCATTTTGTTCTTGATGTTATGAAAAAGCAATGAAGCTTTGAACCACAGTTTGAAGTTCAGTTTTCAACTAAAATGCCTACATATCAAATCAAAAATAAATTCTCTTGTAATTTCCCATAAACGAAAGCAACTCGATTTATTTTTGAAATTTTTCTACAGCTGCAAAAACCTATCCTAAAATTCTTGTTAATTTATCGCGATCTATCCTACCCGTTTCTTTCGGCCTAGTTTCGCTTTTAAAAAAAATGGGTTATTGAAAGACTACTTCCAAGAACAATTAAACTACTGCAAATAATTACTAACCAAAATAAAAGATGTTTTCTGGCAATATAAACACAGTACTTAAATGCACGTTTCGACACTTATACGTAGTGTATATAAGCCTAGCCTAAAGTCAAAAATCGTAAAAATATGTCACATCTGTTCACATTATTGCAAAGTTGTGTTTTGCTGTGTTTTTTCTTTCGTTTTGTGAAGTTCGAAATTCAGCTCGATACTAAGTAAATCCTCACTAGAAAATGCTTAGTAAACTCAAAAAAATAATGATTGTAGAGCAGGAAGCTTCTAAGATTCAATTTTTTATATTCTTAATCTCGCGACTATTATCCCTTTAATTGGAATTTATCACTCGGCTCTTTTTTCTTAAAATTTGGATTAACTTCACACATTTTTCGAAAACTTCGCCTCTGTTCTGCAAATTAATAATCCTGTATTTCATACTCCGTAAAATCGTATTATCTTCTATTTTCATGGGTCTCTTCTCATAATAATAGTAAGGGTGAGCCCCCATCAAGCTTTTTTTAGTTGACTCTTGTTTCATTTTGAATAGAAATGTCCTCGGAATACTTAGTAATGCACTGATGATATACAGAGAAATAACTGTTACTTGTTCTTCAATAAAGTTATATTGTTCATATATCATAAAAATTGACTTGTTTCATTTTATCAAAAACCTGAATAAAACATAATTAATTTCAACAATTTTAATTCATATAATTACTATAAGATAGACATTTTTACATCAACATATACTTGCGTAATTGCATACAGAAAAATATGCCCCATAACAATTTTATTCAAGGGTTTTTCTTTGTGACTGTTACAGAATCCTAATTTGGGGGCGGTAGCAATGTCCAAGGAAGTTTACGAATTGAAGGCGTTTCAAAACAAGAAGTTCGAAGAACAATAGGTATTGTTCTCAGTTAACAATAGACAGCCAATAAAAATGCGTAATTTCCAGCTGAAAACAATAGAATTAAATCGATGCATTGCGAGTTTCTGGCGCGTGCATCCCACAATGCATTGTACTTCCTTTGGTCGGAGAGGTTCTCCGAAAGACAACATGTCGGGAAAGTAATGGCGGAGGGTTACCAAAACACTAGTTTTCTTAGCGAAGAAGCAAACAATACTGGTCTTCACACACGTAAAAATACAGCCGACCCGAATCTTCCACAAACCGAGAAGCCGTTCCACTACACGTAAGAAGTATCTGAGTTATTTTTATTGCATCGCAGGCCACTATTTAATGTGATGTGGAGTGCAGTGATTTTGTTTTGATGCATTTCGCCTCTTCAACCCTTCATGTCGCCGTACCTGCTAGGTGCAAGTATTTGCATTATTGTAGACGTAGTAGCCAGATAAACTGATACCAGTTAACTGATATTGAAAGCATTCTAGGTATATAATTGAAAGTTAAAATTTCATTTGAAAACCGCACGGAAATAGGATTATACTTTGGTTAAAAATATTTTACTTCTTTTCCATTATACACACATCAATTGACGGGGTCTGTTTTCAATTTATCGCTCGACTTTCCCTTTCTCCAAGCATTTGACTGCTTTTAGTTGATTTTCGACTAATATACATTTAAAGGTTTCTTTTCTGATGGATGATCTCCGGGCTTTTTCTCCTGTTTATTCAATCATATTTTGTTTTTTTTGCTTTATTTACACAAGATGGTCATATTTCGTTTTTCACATCGCTTAGCCATTCTTTCAAAGTGCACGATATAGTTATCTACTTTAGCTTCATTTGAGTAACAAAAGACAAGTTATAGTTATTTTCTTGACTGTAAAATATTCGACAACCAAGTTAGATTATATTCCTGCCAGTTTTAAGGTTGATAATAACCCAGAGTTTGATTTAATTGATAGGTGTTGTTGGCGAAATGAAGCTTAATAAATGAAGGGATTGTGGTTGTGTTAATGTGTCATAATTTATTATTTAATTCTTACATGGTTTCAAAAAATAGTGGATATAGTTATCAATATTTTTCAAGCAAATTAAATACCACATTTTTCTTGGATTTAAAATAAACTTGATTGCTGGTTCTTGCCTATTGTTCCATGTAACTTTTCTGCATCTCACATAATACATTCTTGAGATGCTAGCTTTATTTTTACATTAGGGATGTGATGCTACTTTCCCTGCAAAAGTTTAAATTTTGAGAAAGCAACATTTCATCAAAGAAATATGCCTTCTTCTTTGCCACATTGCAAAACAATGTTTTCTTTAGTCCAGCCTCCCTCATTATGTGATGTCCTTGGCATGTTGGTGCTTCTTGTGTGATAATGCAGTGTTTTTGTACATTAATAACTCAAGGGGCAATACTTTATGATCAGTTTTATATAGGGATACATGCCAATCTCCAAAGGAGGGGGGCAAAAATCATAATGAAAGCAAAAAATTGCAAAATAAAAGGTCTTCTGGGCGGGAATTGCAATTGCTTCTTATGTTCCCCCTGCTGTTTGGATCCTTTGTCATACATCAAAGAGAAAAAAGATTTCCGCAAATGACAAAAGCTCTTGTATATGCTTATTGTGTCTATTGATTATAAAATTTCACCCCACTATTATCTGAATATTTGGCGCACACATCATGTCAAAGGGGAAAGGAATGTGGTAAGTCATACAAGGAAGAAAGCACCAATTATTCTTTAAATAAAATTCATTTTTTGTTGAGCTGTTGTTGTTAACATTCCACACAAGCATATATTTTGCATTCATTAACATTTCACGGCTTTGACAAATAATTGTTAATTTTTACTATCTACTTCCTTCTTTGTTGATAAATGTTTGCAGCTGTTCAATTATTGGGGATATCTTTTACCCCCTTTTAATTAGTAAGTTTGATTGTTTTATCCACAACAGGTATCTAAAGGAGTTTCGAGTTGAGCAATGCCAGCTGTTTCTGCAGCATAAATGTTCGCAGCATAGACCATTCACCTGTTTTCACTGGCATTTTTTGAATCAACGAAGACGGAGACCAAAGAAGAAGAAAGATGGCACCTTTAATTATAGTCCTGATGAATATTGCACTCATTATAACGAGACGACCGGAGAATGCCCTCAAAGAGATGAGTAAGTGATGTTATTTTGTTTCTTTTTTGTCATGTTTTGTCCTTTTAAAGTCCAAAATAATACCCATGCAAAATTAAGTTGGTATCATGAACAAAAACAAGTAGAAAGTAAGTAGGAGAGGGTGATGAAGGAATTGAGAGTTTTGACTTCAGTTTGATTTGAACTAAGCAGAACATTTTGTTCTGATGAATGATACATTAAAAATTATATGATATGATATTTAACATATATTGTTTAGTATATGTAAAGTAATTAAAAAATAGATAGTATTATAATTACTATGCATTTTTAATCAAACAGTTTCGAAACGTCAATGACAAATAGAGACAAAAGTTTAGCTTGATTTAGTTGAGGTTGACTGTTCACTTAAATGAACTTTCCTTTGCCAGGATTTCAAGTTATGGAAAAAACTTGAACAATTTTAATTTAAGCTCATATCCTAGACAAGTTTCTAAACTCCCTGTACTTGTTGCAAGCTTATCAATTTCCCTTTATTTTTGTTTGGAAGATTGATAAATTGGCAACCATATTTCAGGATTTTAAATGTGTTGCCAACATTTTTTTAATCAAAAGAATACATACTCACATGTTTGCAATGCCACATTGGCTAAGTTTGCATTTCCTACAAGGGAGAAATTTCAACACAAATCAAAATTCTTCAAGAGATGAACCAAATTTTCTCTGTTTTTTTTTATTTTTATTCGTTGCCTGGACTTTACAAGAACCTATTGCTTGCAATAAGAAGTACAACTCTAGCCTGGGTTAACAAATAAGTTAAACAAAAAATGTGCAGTTGGATGACAGGCTATGCTATCCAACAACCTTGAAAGGAGAATGTTGATAAAAGGCCTATAAATGGAAGGGGGGTTATTGGAATGAAGAGATGATAGTCGTGGAAAGGTTGAATTCAGATAAGCTCTTGTTTCTTTTAAGAGAACAGCTTATGTATAGAAGATGCAGGATAAAGAATAGGGATGTAAAATAGGTGTTGATAGTGAATTGCCAATGACATGAGCTTCATTGAATTGAAAAGAAGGGTTTAAGAATAGCATAGGTATAGGAAATGCAAAAGGGATGATGGCAAGAGGAAAATAGATAATTCTGATGATGCAAGAAAGTTAGATCTTTCCAGAGCTTTTCATAAATATGGCAAAGGGTTTGCAATGCCAAGGCACATCCAAAACTGATTATTTTAATGGAAAATTAGAAATCTAGCTCTGGCAAATTGAAACACTGGCAAGGAAACAAATGACTGACTTAAAACAGGAAAAATGGCAGACTAATTTAAGTTCCATAGGCAGGACTTTTAATTTTCTTGTAGAAGTTATAACTTCTTAGAAGTTGTAACATAACACCATTTGATTGTTCTGCTTCAAAGCTAACAACTCAGTTGATTCATATGAAATTTGATATGTTTTTGTCCATTTTCTTTGTACACTTGAAACAAATGTCTGATTCGCTACTTTTGTTATCATATTATCTGGAATTTAAATCCACGGACAATGTCCTTTGGATTTCTATCAAAGACTTGGAGCTAAGAAATTAAACATTGACTGACTTTAAATTGATTACTTTGCATGATAAGTTCTGTGGTTGAAATCTTTTCTTTTTGAATAGTTCACATGACTGTCACCTTAAGTTAAACATGCCTTTCACTTTAACAATTCGTCTTAGCTTCATTTGTTTGAACAAAATAAGGCTCTTTGTCAAAACCAGCTTATTCAAGCATGTTTTATTTTACACACAATTTAGGCACAGTTTTTATCATTTTAAATTTCTGTAACGTACAATTCAAGTTGAGATAAGAACATAATTTCCGAATCAAAAATTAAAAACTGACAGTTGAAATATAATTAAGACATTGATGTTACCAGAAGATCATTTTGTCTGAAGGAAAATTTCAAAATCGCTCCCTCAGCAGGCAGTTAAGGAAAGAGCTTCCTCTTTCATTCCGCAATTTCACAATCTCTGCATTAATCGGCTGTTCGCAGGATCCAAAGATTCATGTGATGAAAGTCTGAGAAAAACACAGAAAAGACGCAAAGCATGAAAAAACAAGTCATATTATGAAATAATTTAGTATTAAAATGTTGAAGTAAAATTTTTAATATTTTGTCCCTGTACAAAGGGCTTCTTCTGAGTGACAAAACATAAAGTGTTTAACTGGTCGTGACTGTTTTAAAGCCAAAATATGGAGTTTCATGGTATTTACATGCCCAAGCATCTTTGATATTATGTTTTGAAATCCTGTAGATTTCAAGCTCCCTTTTTCATTTCTGTTTCCTCTCCAAATTCCTGTTTACTAAGTTCATTTTATGATTTAATTTGTGGCTTAGGGGACACAAAAAATGTAATCAATTTCTGATTCATAACTAAATTAGCTCATTGGTTGTTTAAAATTGGTTTTGATGTTAAAACAAAAGTTACTTTGACGGGGCCTTTCATGCATTCACACAACCCAGCTGGCCACAAAATTGCCCTATTAAAAGGCTGAAATACCAGGCTTCTTCCCTTGTCATATTATAGAACGAAATATGAATTGCTAATTTTATTGACAAATAAAAATTTAGAAATTATTCCTAAGCTGTCTCTCATTTTTCATAATATGTCATTATCTCCCAGTTTGTCAAAGAGAAGACCATCTTTTTGGTTTTACCTTGTTCTAGATGGGGGCTTTAAATATTATGTTCATCTAATGGTGCCTAAAGAATCCTGCTCTGCTCTACTCTACTCTACTCTACTCTACTCTACTCTACTCTACTCTACTCTACTCTACTCTACTCTTCTCTACTCTATTCTACACTATTCTACACTACTCTACTCTACTCTACTCTACTCTACTCTACTCTATTCTACTCTACTCGTCTCTACTCTGCTCTGCTCTACTCTACTCTACTCTACTCTACTCTACTCTACTCTACTCTACCCTACTCTACTCTACCCTACTCTACTCTACTCTACTCTACTCTACTCTACTCTACTCTACTCTACTCTACTCTACTCTACTCTACTCTACTCTACTCTACTCTACTCTACTCTACTCTACTCTACTCACACTCTTTATTTGTGTTGTTCTACCCTTAACTTCACCGAAAAACAATGCAATATATTTTACTCAATTGTTTGCTTTTAGATGTCCATTTCTGCATCGTGTAGCTGGAGACGTTGAACGAAGATATCATTTACGTTATTACAAGACATCACCTTGCGTTCACGAGACTGACGCAAGGGGTTACTGCACAAAGAACGGAGCACATTGCGCCTTTGCGCACGGACCAACGGATTTACGTCAGCCGGTTTATGATATAAGAGAGATCCAAGCAATGGAACAAGAGGAGAAGGGGGAAAATAGACAAATTGTACCAGAAGATCCGAGATGGAATGGTAAATTAGTTTTTGAATTAAGCTACGGATTGATTGATTGATTGAGTGATTGGTTGATTGATGGATCGATTGATTAATTGATTGATTAATTGATTGGTTAATAGATTGATTGATTGGTTGATAGATTGATTGATTGATTGATTGATGGATCGATTGATTAATTGAATGATTAATTGATTGATTAATTGATTGGTTGATAGATTGCTTGATTGATGGATCGATTGCTTGATTGATCATGCTGTTGATTGATCATGCGATTGATTGCCATGATGTTGCCTTCCATGACTAACTCTTTGATTAATTGATTCATTAGTTCATTGATTGATTGATTGATTGATTGATTGATTGATTGATTGATTGATTGATTGATTGATTGATTGATTGATTGTTTGTTTGATTAATTGATAGATGGACTGATTTACTCTTTTCTTTAAATCACGGATTAGTTTGTTTATTGACTAACACGTTATGTTTCGATTCTGCATCACCCATCTGAAATTATCTGCTGTCTTTCTGCAGATACCAAGTTTGTTTTGGCTGCATACAAAACCGAACCTTGCAAGAAGCCACCAAGATTGTGCAGACAGGGATATGCATGTCCACAGCATCATAACAATCGAGACAGACGACGAAGTCCAATGAAGTATAAGTATAGGCAAGTAAACGGTTACTAAAGCTCCCTTACAGTTCCCTTCATCGTTATTTGCATGGACACAGAAACAGTAATCTGTTGCAGGGAGCAAGATCCGTTATGTTTAAAACCGTTTTCACTTGCGACAAGCTATATTGAGTGTAAATACGCATTTACCGCCAATACCGTTAGTTTTACTCCCCGCAACACTATTTTTGCTTATGTATTCTTGTGCGTTGAATAATGTAAACTCAAATTGAATGAAATGAGAAATTAATAGTCAAAGTTATCTCTGTATCATCAAAGAATTAACATGTCAGGCTGCACCCTTCACAAGATGACAGGAGGTCGTGAGAGAACTGAAATGAATGGAAGATGAAGTGAAATTAAAATGGTAAGGGGATATTGATAAAAAAATGCGAAGAAAAACCAGGAAGGCAAATGAAATGATGTGATAATATGAAAAAATGAGAGTGATAATATTAATAATTAAAATGATATTTACCAAAGAAAAAAGTAGCTATAAAATCGAGACTATCAAATAAAATTTTTTTTAACTTTTAGATTGAATTATGACTTTTCTATAATGATTGTTTATTTTAGATCAACACCATGTCCAAATGTAAAGCACGGAGATGAGTGGGGTGATCCTAACGCATGCGAAAACGGAGATAGTTGTCCATATTGCCATACTAGAACTGAACAACAATTTCATCCAGAGGTAGGAGAAAATAATCTCAATACTTGTATGAAAAGTTGGAAAACCAGCCTCTTTTCAGTTCTGTTTGTCTGGCCTCTTTCTAGTTCTATTATCCTGCATTAGACGTTCAAAGTTTCTAGTTTAGAATCAAAACTTACTGAAAAAAAATCAATTTTAGGTTTAATTGAGCGCTTTTATCAATCTATGTCTAGGTGATAAATAATTAAATAAAGAAGTAATTAACAAATAATTAAATAAATAGTAATTTGTAAGCTGCAAGTTTCTGAATTGTCAGGTATTTTTATCTCCCTGGCCCAGTAAACAAGAGCCTATTTTGCATAGTAGCAGAAGTTGAAAGAAACCTTTTAACCTCTATGCTTTTGTTTTATATCTTTCCAGATTTACAAATCAACAAAATGTAATGATATGCAGCAGACTGGAAGTTGTCCACGTGGCCCATTTTGTGCTTTTGCTCATCTTGAACGTGAGTTTCTTTGTGTCTCTATTATTTACTTATTTATTTATTTCTTTATTTCTTTATCTTTTTATTTATTTATTTATTTATTTATTTATTTATTTATTTATTTATCTATTTATGTATTATCTCATTTATCTAATCCAACTAAAATACTCATCAGCAAAATGCAAGTCAAATTCAGTAAACAGCATCTCTCTTGTGTATTGAAAGATTTGTTTTTAGAGCTTTATAAAATCAAAACACTAACCTCTACTGTTGATACGAAATTAAGAAGTAAGAACAAATATATAATTTTCTTATATCCCTTAAAAATTTTGACCTGACATAAATCCGCGAAATAACTGTGTTAATTTTCATTCACAGAAGACAGTGTCGCTTCAATTAACGCTGTTACAAAGGGAAGTGGAATATCTATTATATCTGATAAAGAAGTGAGTAAACCTGCCTTCTTCTTTATTTTCAATAATCACTTGTTGCTAGTGTCGTGCACAAGGAATATTTTTCAGTATGTTAAATTTTGTTCCTGCTCTTTTGTGCAAATCTAAAGAGATATCTCCGCCGTTTTTTAGATGCTTCAGAGAGGTATAAGTCAATCTTCGCAGCATTCAAGTGTCGGGGAATCACCATTACCATCTCCAGCAAGTCAGCAGCCAATAGCAAGGCCGCAAAGGTCAATGTCAACATCTAGCTGTATGGCCTACAGTTCTGTTGCTGAGTATGGTATGGGCTCAAACTCCCCGCTGAGCACAAGTGCGCCGTCTTATGAAAAGGCTCCGGGTTCTGGAAGACGTAGTGGAAGTATAACGAGCAAGGATGGTGATATGGTATGTACTGAATTTTATCATGAGAGAGAGAGAGAGAGAGAGAGAGAGAGAGAGAGAGAGAGAGAGAGAGAGAGAGAGAGAGAGAGAGAGAGAGAGAGAGAGATTAAATAATGAACTATTTAAAGTAAAAAAATTACATGTGAATCTAAGTAAAATAGAAGTAAAATGTTTGTACCTTCCGTAGCATTGTTGATCTTAGATTCAAATCACAAGCCATAACCTGTAACAAATGTTGTTTTTAGGTTCCATCATCCCATCATGCTGGTGGTGAGTCGAGAACATTGACGAAACAATCAACTTCTAGTTCATTTTATACGTCACAGAACACAGTTGACTCGCTAGTTGAGAACCCATACGACGATCTTAATCTGGTCTTGGAAGATATTGACATCGGTGAAATAGATAGAGATTTGAATGACAATGCTTCTATAGGCTCATCAATTGGTTCCGGGCCGCGTGGTACAAATGCGCCACTTAGTACAGGCCCGTTCCAGGTTCTTCAAGGTATAGGCTCTGACCCTGTAAGCATTCCTGGTTCAGAGATAATACGTCACCAGTCGTTCAATTCACAGACGTCAGCCTCGCCAACATCACCGCTTGGACATTTAGGATTTTTTGCTGCAACCACTGTAAGATCATACTTCGTTATCATTTTTATTCGAATCACCGTCTGTGGGCACATGACAGTTTTCTTGTTCTTGCACGTGACTGTCAGCAGGAAACCAACTAATTAATCTGATTGGTTAGTTTCATATCACCATAGAGATCATGCTTAATGTTCTTTGCAAGGTTGGTTTGTGTGGTCATCCCTCTATTCCAATCAATTATTACCATTAGATGGAGAAACCAATCAGGAAGCGACCAATGGAACACTGAATATGAAATTGATGGTTGACAAGCTGTCAGACCACAAAAGCTTTCGAGTGCCCACCGACTGTGAATTCCTACATTCTCTTTTCATATCAAGGGCTTACGATACAGACGGAATATCTTATGCTTATATCTTTTCATGTAGCTTTGAACCTAGTTTTGAAATAGTTTTGCATCTTGCTTCTTCTATCCATCCTCTTCAGGCCATTTCAGTGTTGTACTTCCTCTACTTTTCAGAATCACATAGGTTTTGTACGAAGTCCATCTGGCAAAAGCATCAATACCCAACAATCATCCTCATTTTTTGATGGAGTGAACGTCCAATCACCGAAACAGCAAATGACATCACCACTTGGTCTGAGCAGCGGTTTGGATGCGCAGCGACTTTCAGAAGAGGTTATAGCACTTAGAAGTAAATTGTCTTCATACGAAGAAACATGGAATCAAGCGAAACCAGCATTTGAGGCATGGAAACGAGAAGCGAATGAGCAATCGGAGAAGTCAAAAACATTGGATAGGGAAAGAATACAGTTACAAATTAAATTGGCAAATGTATGTCTGATCTATATCACTTTTTTACTCTTGTATCATTTATCATTGATTTATCCTCATTTCTTTGTATCATTTTGTCATATTTGTAACCCTTTTGTCACAAGCACGCTCAACGAACTCTTAGAAGGGATGTGAAATAGAGCCCCTAAACTGTTCAAGGAGCTCTTTTTTTAGAGCACAATTGTTTCGCTCATGGCAAGGCCTGACCCTGACCTTTGGTTTATATGCTCTGTGACCTTTGACTTTAATGCACTTTGACCTCCTCTCTCTTTTGGTTTTCAGGCTGAAGCAGAATCAAAGAATCTTAGGCATGAAATAGAGGCTAGGCATGGTGGGCCTTACATTCACAGTATTAAGAAAGTCAATGAATTAGATTCGATTTCAATTGTTGACCTGAAGCAAATTCACAAACAGTTGTTGGTTGATATTGGACGGGTAGAGAAGGTAATGCAATTTGTTTCATGTTTTGTTTTCTCTTCGAATTTGTAATTGAGATCAACTAAGAATTATTGAATAACATGTCCGCCAAATTCACATTCTATGGCACCTAGAGAGAATAAGAACAGCTGAGATCGAAATTTCATTTCATTGATGCTTAAGTGTAGTTTGGGAATAGAATTACCTGAATCTTGAACGCGCTGTCTAGAATCTAAGATAATGAAAATTATTGTTTACCGGTCTGCTAAAAATAGTGCTCGATGCCAAAGAAGCAGAGCTTTAGTAAACTTAATAATAGAACACGACGGTTGAAGTTGTTACTTAAAGTTTCACGCTTGATGCAATCTTCAGACAACTCAGACAACTTCAGACGATCTTTAGAGATTGGCTGAAGATCGCATCAGTCGTGAAACTTTAAGTAACAACTTCAACCGTCATGTTCTGTTATTAAGTTTAGTATAGCTCTGCTTCTTTGGCATCGAGCACTATTTTTAGCAGACCAGTTAACAGTTATTTTTTATTTTTTATTAGATATACATCTGATTTGTATTCAAACGACGTTTAATTCTGTTTTCATCAGGTTATTAACAAAAGGGATTCAATTATGTGCACAATTTGCCAAAATAATCAACGAAATTTGGTGACATATCCTTGTACCCACTGCGTCATGTGCGATGGTTGCGGCACTAAGAAGGAGGAATGCCCTTTCTGTCACGGAGCCATTCAACAGAAGAATGTGGTGTCAATTCCGCTGTGAAATCAGCTAGGTTAGATCTTCATTATTATCATTATTAAAGCTAGTTAGCTTGGATATAATTAGGAATATGCTTTTTAAAACACTTTCAAAGAATTTATCTCTGTTACAAGCAATTTTTTAAACCTAATATCATTTGTGTACCATCTAGGGAGTGGTAGAAACAATTATAGGGATTTAGTGTTTTTGCCTTTGGTCACGATTTTAGGGAGAAATTTTCTAATTTGTTCCGAGATAGTTTGAATGATAAAATCCTAGAATTTCTAGGACATCTGAAACAGGAGTCATGTTGCAGTTTCTTGTTAAAAAGCTTGTCTTCCTGGATATTTTGTTCTGATTAGTTTGGTTTTATGTACAGAAATGGAAAGTTATGATAAATGAGCTCTGCAGCTATAACAACGATTGAGTGAAAACAGAACATTAGATTAAGGAATACGTTCGTTTTCCCTTTAGTGATTCGTTGCAAAATATGTTTTCAACCGCAAAATTCTGACCTGGTATCCTTTTAAACTTATTAAAGATAAATGTGCGGATAATTGCACTGGGGCGCATCTGGTGCTGCGTTCTAATTAAAAAATTGACGATGCCCTTTTTTATCAGCATCGAAAAGGCCACATTTTTATGAATAATTAAATACCTGAGCTAGTATGTTGCACGAGGATAGGCTGTTTGATAGAATTTCGCGTATTCAAATTGTGGTGTGTGGTGTAATTAGATGTTGAAAGTGCGTTTAACATCGCTGAACACTGTTGCCACCTACTAGCCTCGACGTCATGTCAACCGAGGTTGCCGAATTGTAACAGGAAATATGATTCTCATCGCCACAGTATAATAGGATATTTTTCTAATTTGTAAATTTTGTAATGATGCGAAGCGTTTTTCAGCCTGTTCCTTGAAGCGCATGGTTTGAAAAAGCCCGTGTTTTTTGGCCAGCAATGACCTGCATATCCTGTTCAAACAGTTCCATCTCCAATGGGGAACACAATTTCCTTGAGGTGAGATATCAGGATTAAGTTGCAGTACAGGTGTCCTAAAATAAGACCAACTAACCCAACGACTCGTACAGTTACCCCAATCTCTAAGTTTCGATATGCAAATGTTTAAACCACAGCACTCTCTTGTTTTGCCCCCCCCCATCCCTGATGTTGCCTCCCCTGGTTTTCCCTTGCTTCTTGCCACCCCTGCTCTTGCCTGATCTTGCTTGCTCCTGGTTTGACCCCCCGGTTTCTGTCTCCTCCCGGTTTAACCCCTGCTTGGTCTAACAATGATAATCCCCTATAAAAGAAGTCCAAAATAGTTCAATGCATGGTCAAGACTATCTTCGTTAACTTGATCAATTTGAATTCAAAGCTGCAGGTAGTTAATTCGCCATCTTCAATTACACCAAAATCGAATTTCGTCGCATCTCCAGGGTATATTTGCTTTTGATTTAGGACAAATTCTTTCCTTAAGCAACTTCATTAGTAGTTATTTAGTTTCAGCAAATTATTATAATAACCCTTTATAATGATAAATGTATACTTTAGTTATATATGTTTGTTAATTGCATATCTCAGCGATTTTAGGCATTTAGGTTATTATTGATTAAATTGGGAATATCTTTTGAATTTTATGCGTGTTAAGGTTTGATTTTAGTCGCTATCTGGGTGTGGGGGGGGGGGAGAGGAGCGGTTGGGAAGATTTTTTCAATAGGGTCTCTACCCCGAAGAGAATGATGAGATTTTATCATCCCCTTTTCTTTAGTAACCAAGAACTTTGTGTTGAGCAGGTTTAGTAGGGTAAGATGCTTCTGGGAGAGTCAGCAAGATTACCTTTGCTCGCTTAGGAAAATGGATCTCAATTTGACGATCGATGAAGCAGCGACCTTTCTTACCTGCTATTTATAGCTTGATGTTATAGATGGTGAAATCTTGCTGTTGACTTTTGTTTGCCTCCGAAAAAAACCCTTGAATCCTAGCCCCTTTCAATATAATATCTTTTTAACTATCAAATTTTGAAGCCTTATTGCATTCAATTAGTCATCAGCGCTATAGGAGTTTTATGAGGGTTATTTGGAAAAAATTTTTTAGGGACTGTTATGGGAGTGACTCCACCAAAATAGAGTGTCCTTATTCAACAAGTGATATTCTTATTTATCTGTTATCAATTTTATATTAATCGCACTTAATTAGTTATTTGATTTCCTAATTCATATCAGCATGAATTCCACTTCTTGCCTTTATTTCAAAGGCTATATATTATTTATGTCAAGAAACTCCCCGCATGTTTGTTACAGATCTTATTTGTTGACCCATAAATTTCAAAGGATACTAAATTTTCCAGCAAAATTGTAAGAAGTAGTAATTGATGATACTTCACTTCCCTTTCAGTTACTTTTCTTGTTGGGCGTCGCTTTCTCAATTCAGCAAGACTCTCCCTAGCTACAAAATCAAACCTGCGTTCAAGGCTACGAAGATAAGTTATTGATTAGGCTGAGGGGCATGAAGCCTTTGATTCTAGTCATTCCAGCGACGCTTTAGAAAGTATAAGTGAACTTCAGTCCTTCAAGGCCTGCCTCAAACAGAGCCCTCCCTCCCTCTTCTGTCCTCCACTGTTCCAAGCGCTTTCATTGCCTCCTCTGTTCATACCACATCTAAAGAACCTGCCCCTAAGTAGTTCACCTTTAGCTTACCGTCGTAAGGAAGTCAGACAGTTTATACATGTTGGTGACTGTCCAATGTTCTTTTTCTTACCAAGGATTAAAAATGGGTTGAGGAATCAGTCAACTGCTAATGCAGTCGTGTTTCTGGACATTTTAACATCAACATGAAACTATCGTTTTTAGTTTTTAGAATATACAGATGTAGTTTACGAAACATTGCGTTTCTGATGTTCTTTGCTTCACAGCCACAATTTGTTTTAACCTCTCAGTCTCTCGTAGTTATATCGTTAATTGTTTAGTAAATCTTAATTCTAAAGTAGTTGCATTATATGCTGATGATGCTGATCGGAGCTATGATCGTGTAATTCAAATATTTTTCGTTTATATTAAGGATTTAAAAGCTAGTTAATCAAACATGGCCCCTTTTCCCCCTCCTATATCCCTTTATATTCCCCTAAATTTCATTATATACCCTATATCCCCCACACCCCCTATATCCTCCATATCTTCCCTATATCCCCCTATAACCCACTATAATCCCCATACCCCCTATGCCCCTTGATCATTGGCTCTTCCTGTAAATCGCCAACGACAAGACCATCTCAGCTTGCTACAAGCCTCATTTTAGACAACCAGCCTCATTTTAGATGAGGAATTAAACAGTTGAGCCTTCCAAGCGGTGGTTGGGATGCCTCCACGTGGATATTCCACTGCGCCTTCCCCGTTAAACATACTCGGCCTTGCTGCGGCATGGCGGTGATATTTTTTGCGTTTATCTAGGAAGTTTAGTTGTCCACGTTCTTGCCAATTTAAAGGAGAAATGTAAGACTTTCATATTTTACACAATGAGCCAACGGAGACACTTATGGATATTTGCCAATTTTTGGTATTTATATCGTTCCACAAATTCGACTACTTATGACCTAGGGGAACCCCCTTCTCCCACGTTGTCCCACGCCCATGAGCCTTCATCGATAGCATCACCGCTCCCCAATAACTTCCCATTACTTCTTTGGCTAGTAGATGTCAAGATGATGATTGCATCACAAACTGCGTTTTCTTAAAAGTCGATCGCAGCCCGTATACAAGCTTGCTTTAAGGCAGCCATATTTCACGGTTAGTATTTTTGTCAGACTCAAATGTAGATATGACGAGTATTTTCGTCATTTCGTTGTAATTAATAAGCATAACACAAATAAATGTATTTTCTTGTAACGTATCTGCACAGTATGGACATAACGCCAGCTTCTATGAATGGAAGTATGACATTAATTATGCATTATATTCATATTTCTAGATATATTTCATTGATATTATTCTTGTTTCTCTTTTAATTGGATCATGTTTGTAGCAGGAGTTTTAAAATAATTAATGGGCAAAAACATGAATTAAGAATGTTAATATTTTCCCCTTAAATCGTTATTTTTTCAGTTCTAACTTTCAAAACATCGAATAATGACCGAAACAATGAATTGAGAACGTATTAAAAGCATCCCCTAAAAAAATAAACTCCAATCGGTGAAGGGGGGAGGGGGGTTAAATGCCACTGAAAATTTGTAAGCCTGCCCACTAACAGACATTACCATACAGTGGTTTATGTGGCAGGAATTTGGCGTCATTGGGTTAAAATGAGGTGAAACTTGGTCGCTGGGTGCCATTAGAAACCCGTTCATGCTATTTACTCGGTGTCAAGTATACAGGAAATAGAAAACGGGCTCTGAAGAGGGAAGTAATATAAAACCAACAAAGAATTTGCAACGTCAGCTGAGAAAGTTCTAAAGGGCAGCGACAACACCGTTGAATTCCCGGAAGTCGACGAAATATGGCCTCAGTTTGAAATAATAAGAAGAGGCTAATGCATAATGCCGTTTTACTTTGATATTTGGCGCGATAAAATGGCGAAATCCGCAACGGAGCACACACTTGCATTTGAAGGCAAATTGGGCGAATTGACGCTTAAATTTGCTGAAAATCCAAAACTGGCAACAGCGAAGGATTTGGTAGTTTGTTTTTGTAATTCAAGAATGATTAAAGTTGATAAGCTGAAGCAGGGTCCCTTGATAAAGCAGAGGAGTTGTATTGGAGGGGAAGCCACGAGGAGCTTGCCTATGCCTAGTATAACATACATAGCAATTAAGCAACTAGCAATTAAGCAATTAAGCGATTTTGATTCTTTTAAACTAAGCGATTTCTTCTTATTTTAGAGCGAAAGAACGCCTCTGCATTGGGCCTGTTCAGGTGGCCGATATGATGTCGCAGAGTTTCTAACTGACCAGATGAAAGTTGGAGTTAATATTCAAGATGATGTAAGATGCATTCTATTACAGTATATATCATTTAAAAATTTATTGATTATTTTAAAGTATAGATTTCAAGGCAATTTAGTGACAGGTACTTTCACTGGTATATTGAAAGATGACATGACATTATAACAGTAAATGAATCAATTGAATGATTTATAAAATTAATGGGTAAGTGAATGATTAAATGAATGAATAAATGAATGAATAAATGAATGAATAAATGGATGAATGAATGAATGAAGAGTAGTTTAGTTTTAAGATATTTGCAAAATCCTGTTGCAGTGATGTTGTATGTGAAATAACTTTTCAGATTTTGTTGTTTCATCAAGCTTTGCAAAATATCAATTTTCTTTACAGTCTGGTTGGACACCATTAATGATTGCTTCATCTGCTGGACATGAAGACATTGTAATTTTGTTATTAGAAAAAAAAGCTGATGTTCATGAAGTGAATTTCACGGGACAATCATGTTTGCATTATGCAGCATCTAAAAACCATTTATCAGTAAGTTTAATTGCAGCATGGTTTACCAACTTATTTTTATTACCAACATATCAAAGTTCATCCCAAGAATCAACTTAATTGTGTATATAACCTTGAAAAAATAAATATAGATTGATTTTACAGAGTTGAACCATTTTCAAATTTATTTCTTAATTCAATCAAATTCTTTTAATTTATATATCCAAAACATAAATAAATTGCAAAATAGAGTGTGACAAAATATGTTCTAAATTTCACATTCATCAGCAGTTAAGACTCATACCATGTTAAGACTCACATAAATACCTTAACCATCTATCTTGGCCTATCAACTTTTCTTTATCATCAACATATCTAAATTCACCCTTGGAATCATTTTAGAGTTTACAAGACTTAAATTTGATATTTGGAGTATTTTGCAGATCGGAAAACTTCTTCTACAAAGTGGTGCTGAAGTGAACATACAAGATAATACAACAGGAGCAACTCCTTTGCATAGAGCTGCTTCGAAGTATGTTTTAAAATATTTAAAGCTAAATTACTTCTTTGAATTATTTAATGGTTATTCAATGGATATTTTTATATTTCTTGTATAGTATGAGTTACGTTGATATTCAATTTCATTAAGAGGTCATTTAAAGATGGTGGAGCTGCTAATTGAAAATGGTTCTGCTGTGAACAGAGAAGATAATTACAAGAACACACCATTGTAAGTGCCTTTTATGAAAAGAAATCTGGACCAATTATTGTCATTGTCATCATCATCATCATCATGTTGGCAACCACATAGATCCCAGAAATTACTCACGATTTGGAAATTTGGAAGACAAATACTTCTTCAGGACCTAAAACTTCCCATTTTTGAAGAAAAGGGGTTTTTGCTGGGGTGCAATGCCTTTTATGCCCCTATTTCAACAGACCTGTTTAGACATTTGATACAATTTATAGCACCCCATAAAATTTGTACCCCTCCAGAACTGGAGATTCTTGGGGAAAATTGTTGGACTCTTAACAAAAAACAAACAAGATGGGCATAGTCTCCACATCCTTCTGGAGCAGATTTGGGAAAGTAGGGTTGTTTTGTCTAGGAGTTCCAACAATTTTACATCTGGTTGTAGGAAGGGTAGCCATGTAATATTTAATTCAGCATTTTCCCTTTAATCTTTACTGCAGTCATTATCATTTCAGGCATTTGGCTTGTGAGGAAGAGAGGACTGGTGTGATAGACTTACTTATCAAATGTGGTGGTGATGTAAATGCAAGAAATAAGGTGATTTGTTTATTGTTTGATTTTGTTCAAAGTTCAAATTGACTAGCCTGTAATAACCTCTTTATCAAAAATGTGATCACATTTGTCTGACTACTTTTTGGCGCTACGATTCATCTTTCATTTCTTTCTTTCTGTCGCATTTTCAAAAGACAGTTTTCTTTGTTGATTTTCTATGCAAAAACTCCTTGTCCATTTCAAATTCAAGCATTTTCTGACCAAACTTGCCTTCCCTTCCCAAGCATCTTAAATAAAGTCTAATCCAAGAATGAAGTAAAAGGAAATTCACTTTTTTGTATACTTCAAGTTAAGCAATTTCTATGAAAGTCACAGAGAGACCTAGAGAGAGAGAGACATAGGAAAATAACGCCAGACAGAGGATTCTTTTTCTTGACAAAAGCTAATGACTGCCCTACACTGAAGTTTAACTGCACTGACTTAAGGGGAAGACTCTCTGGGCAATGGGTTTTTCTGCAAGAAACTTGACCATTCATTAATTATCATTATTGTTATTATATTTTATTAACTTCTATCTATAATTGCTATAAGTGTGAATTTTACTCTAGCAGGCTCTTTTTTTTGATATATATTTATATATAACTTCGCTTGTAAAAGTTTTGACTTTCGTCTTCATCAGTAATAACTTTTCCAGATACATAGAGCGCATATATAATCAAAAATACAAAAGAACAATATACAATTAGGAATAATTTTGTAAATGCATTTATGATTAAATGTTTTATATATATATATATATATATATATATATGTTTGTTCTTTTTTAATAGTCTTAATTTTTGTTGTTTCTTCAGGAGAATCAACTACCCAGTGATCTAGCCCCTAACTATGTTAAGAGGAAGATAGACAAAATGCAAAGATAATGGTTTGTTTTATCGATTTTTCATACCTTTAATACCTCATTTGTGGTGATCATATCATCAGTTGAAATTAGAAAAGTAATGTTTTTTGTATTGAGCAATTGATGATATCATCCCCACAGTCATTATATGGGCAGGGTGCCAAACCACCTAAGACAGATATCTGGTTTCTTAAAAAAATTATTTCCAACATGAATTGATCATACGTCCGGGGCGTTACGAATTGAAAAAAGTCAGCAGTTAACAGTAATAGATTGGTGCTGCAAATTTCGGCAAGGCATTTTGTATACTTTCCCCTTTAATCAAGATTCAATACCGTTAATAGATTTGCCGATCAAACCGGCCACATTCATGATTTACTGACGGAACTATTCTCTAGGGGTTATGAACAATCACCCTCCCACCATATTGCTGTGGTCCTGCCTACATAGACGTAAGTCTCCATATCTCCTTCAAAGTGAGCTTACATGGTAATTTTGATGGCCACCCTCCATCAATCCTCCGGGGAAAAATCGTGCCCCTTCTGTACCCCCTCTATTAGAAGTGTGTCGATGGTAAATACCATCGTAGAATTTTCGACCAGTTTATGCTTCAAGGCTTGATATTCAAACATCTATCAAGCAGCTCTGATCTCTGAAATGCCAAGACTTAAATCAAATTGTTGGGCCCCTTCTAGAATTCAGCTGGTTGGTAAAAGAGAAAATTGAAATCTCGGATTACTTTTTGGTCAAAATTACGATTGCATCAAACAACATTTTCTTTGCTGCGAAAACAGAGAAAGATTAAACCCCTTTCCAATGTCCTCGTTAATATGCCCCCATTCTAATAATCCCAAAGTTTGAAGCGGGGACAATTTAACAAATCGGGAAGGGGGCCAATACTTAATTACAGGAACGACACAAGAGGCCGATCGTAACATCTAACATGACATAGATCGATACAAAATTCATGCCATTTCATGCTTTCTTTGTTGCATTAGCAAATTGCAAATATTAGGAAAGATTCTTTTTGAATTGGTATAACATGCATAAGAAACTGCTTCATAAAACAGGAATTAAACACAAAGAAATACAGCTTTATCGAGTTTATTTGAGAATTGAAAAATTCTAAATATGACCCGAAATAAAAGGCCGCATTGTCATTTGATTGATTCTTTTAAGAAAAAGTAAATCCATATTCAGTAAAAACTTATCCGTGGTTAAAGAGCATTAACTTCAATAGAACGTGTTTCTTTTATAAGAAACCATGCAAAATCCTAAACGAGTTACGGATATTAATGTGAAAAGCGTTTGTTGGCACGTTATTTTACAAAGAATCCCCGTCTTCCTTTTTTCATGCCCCCCCCCCTTCAATCACCCTGTGCGCCATAGTTTGAACTTTGATTTAAATGTCGCACCCCAAATTTAAAAACGATATCGATCAAATGTGAAGATATTTTACTATTTCTGGGAAATAATTTCAGTTCAATATATATATATATATATATATATATGTATTTTATTACACTTTTGTGAGGTGTTTCGGTTTCACCTCATTGATCATCTGTCACACATGAAGTGAAGCGAATAGTCTAGCCAAACTTTTTTATTTGAATAGTCTTTATAGATGTATAAAAGTTAAATATAATCTTAGATTCTCAATTTTCCTCAAACTTGTTAGATTTGAGGAATTTTATTTTCCTGGGAGGATGGCCCAGTTGCAGGGGCAACATCATTCTCTATTTTGTTGGTGCAACATCAATTTTTTTACTTTTTTCTGCTAGTTATGGTACCCCTTTCAATTTACATTTTCCCTCTCCTCCCCTTCCGCGCCCCTCAGAAAGAGTCAAATTTTACTGCGATGACGTAACAGTATTCCAAGAAGTAATTTTTTGGAAGGCATCAAATGTCCCCTTGTGAATGCCTTGAATTGTCCACGTGCTTCTGATATAATTCCAACCAATCATAATCGTTTTTTCCCAAAACACCAGAGGCTTAGACATCATCGTTCTGGACCATGATGCATTGTATTGACAATAACAAACCAAATTTTTATCTCGATGTCATCTTTGCGAAGCATATTACGTATCGATACATTACAACGTAGTTTTGGTGACCCAAACACATTAACTTTTCTTAGCAATCGCTGGAGTTAAATGCTGAAACTTTCGTTGATCCTTCTGAACAAAATCTGAATATTTTACCCTTACTACCCTCATTATTTGAGATTGTTATGCACAAGAGGGGCGCTCCTTGGTTGTAGGGGTGTCAATCCCCACCCTTTAGAGGTAATGAAGAATTTACTCGGCAGAATCAAGATTCTGTAACTTTAACTCGGAAAATGTATTCGTCCTAAAAAGGTTCGAAATGAATAATAATAGATTGTATCTAACATCTTGCTCGGCAAATTAGCATCAGACACCCCACCCCCTCCCCTAAAGAAATTTTTTAGCGCTGCCCCCTGACTAGGAAGTTCTTTCAAGAATGAAAAATTAAATAAAACTTCACCTTCAATGCATTGTTGTACCATTAATGCATTGCAGTTGTTGAATAAAGTTGTTTTTCAAGGTGATAGGAAGTAATTTAAGGTATAATTGAATACTTTCTTGGGGGCTCTACTTTTCCAGATGTGACAGAAAATTTTTATTTCTGCTACGATACAATATTTAATCATTTTTCAGGAAGGTTTTTTTCACTTGAATTTGTCAGCTTTTTATAAGTGGGTGTTTTTCGTTATTATAGTAACTGCTTGTGATGTATGACAATGAAACTTATTTTTTATCGGCACGCTGTTTTTCAATGATCACAACTCTACAAATTCTCAACACACGGGATTTGTCTGTGTTGTGCGCCGAATTCATGTCGAAAAAACGTTACAATGGAGAACCTTCGAGAACAAGTTATGATAAATCAGTTTGTAATGGCTGCTGGCTGTCCAAGAGACCAGGCTGTACAAATTTTGCAAGCAGCACAATGGCAATTTGAGGTAAAGCTGTGGTGTTGTTTTCGTAATACTGGCCTAAGCGACCATGCGGGATTTCAATCCAACAATTTTACGAAGTTAATTCTCCATGTGGCATAAATTCAGTTGGAAATGCAAGAAATGTTTTTCGTATTGCATTTAAAAATTTTCTGAACTAAACTAAACTTTTCTTTTTGTTTTAGTCTGCGCTGAGTCTGTTTTTTCAAGAATCCGCCGTTCCACAACATCGTCACTCATCCGTGAGTTTGAGTTTTGTTGTTTTTATCACGCCTCTTTAGAAAAAATGATTTACCTCCAGGTTATCTCAAAATAATGAACTGATATCACGCTATTTTACAGCTCGTTGTCACTTTTTACGCTTTTTATTTTCTGGCCGGCGGCTTTAAAATTATTTAGTATTTTCAACTGGATCACAACGCAATTAATTTTGTTGTTTACAATTTTTGTTTTCCATGTTAATGTGTATCTATTTTGTTAACGTTTGAGGTCTGCAGTATTGAAGCTTTGAATGAGATCGGAGACTTAATTCTGTCAGTTGTATAAATATTTTGGAATGAAGGGTCCAAATAAATAAAGATATAAAATTACTGCTTTTTCAAATCAACTTAGCTGTTTACGCCACATGTTTACCTTTGAAAACCACGTTTTACAACGGGCTACACCTCGATAAAGCCCCCAGATTTTACAAGTTGCCTTTACTTCATCATTACAGGGTCGTTTTATTGTTTGTTCACATATTTTTTCGCAACAAATATTCCTCTCAAATTTTTGGTCCTGGGCGAGTTTCATTTTTACGTTTGAATTCGTGCAGAATACAGATAAGTGTTTTGGTATGAAACAATGCATGTCCTAGACAAGTCTCAATGATAAACGTTAGAGATTCCTTCTTCTCTGTTCCTAATCAGCGTTAACTCACGCTGTTGATATGTCTGATCAGCATGCAAACGGGAATTCTTGGAGGTCGAATTATTTCTTTGTTTACATTACACTGCATGGGTTGGCACCGGTATTGTCAGCACTTTTGTGCGGTTTGAACGCATTTGTCGAGTTATTTGTTCTCGGAATTACCTTTAGAAGCCGGATTTACATCAGCATCAGACCTTTCTTAGTTGGAAACCTTTTTGGCCGCAACTTCCTTCCTTAAAAAATATATTGGAACTGTAAACGGAAACTACCAAAGACCAGAAACTACCCGCCCGTTCAAGTACCCTACTGACCGACTTATTACAATTTACGAAATTGTCCAGCTTCAAAACATGTTTCCTTCACGACCCTTCAAATTTGGAAAACACCGGATTTGTCACAAATTTTTAAAGGCTTAAGCCCATGAAAAATTGCTAGAAATGTCTCCAGAGATATTTTATTCTTTGCTTGCGGTAAGGGCCACGGATAACGTTGCTAGAGAACGCCTGCCTCTACATATATTTCCCCCACCCTCCTTTTGTGGTTTGTTGCTTGGCTGAAGATTGATGTAAAGTTTTTTCTCTTTATTAGGTTATGACTCCTTCAAATACACCAGCTACACCTCCAAATTTTCCAGATGCTCTTCTTGCCTTATCAAAGTTACAAACAACAGAGTCTAAGGTACCAGCAGGTATTGCTAGCAATACATCTTCCACACAGCAGCCTGTTCAGGTAACAGCATCATCGGGCACAAACGGACATAATAGGCAGTGCTGGAGATGATCTGTGGTCTCGCTGCCACAAAACCATGCTACGGTAATAGTGGTGCATTTAACCGAGAAAAATCTTATATTAAGCTTAACTGTGATGGTGTATGCATATCCATTTATATATGACGAGATATGTCAGGTTGAAATGACATTCGCACAGAAAAAATCCACAAAAACATTAATATCCATGTCTTGCAAAAAGAAATGAGAAATCAAGAATTACACTTGATAATTAAAAAAAACAGACTTGTGAAATGATGTCAAGTCCTAAACAATGGAATAGCATAAAACTAGTTAGATAATTGTAACATAATTTAAGATGTTCTTTTGTTTAGCTGTTTATATTAAAAGGTTGATTAAATGCTATGAATTATGTTAGCTATGAATTATGTTACCAAAGCGATGGTTACAACAGTAATCTTGTAGTGAGTTGTGTGTAGATTGGTGAAATTGGTTGTTTTCTAATTCCATTTTTATCATTTTTTCATATATTAGATTAAGAGAAAAGGCAAAAGGTTGAGCTACCTGGTTTTATTTTTGCCCCTAGTTCAGGACATTTCATGTGGCATTTCCTGTTATGTTAATTAAAGGGATTATTGCTACTTCAGATGTATGCAAGGGGCTTCAGTTGGTTCTCATGGAACAAGGCGATTCTGAGTAAATTATGTTCTTACGCAAGATAAAAAAAAAGGGGGTAACTTGTAGTTTTGGCTCTTAGCAGAAGTGAAAACTCCAGTTATGTTGCCTTTTCTTATTTGGTTTGTCTCTGATTGGCTTTAACTGGTCTACATTTTTTATTTGCCCCTCTCTGCAAATTGCAATAAAATCTAATTCTTTCTGAATTAAACAGATACCTGTAACATATAATTTCATAAGTTTATAAATAGATTATTCACAGAACCCAATTTCCTTCTATGCTAATTTTCAGCCATTAATTTTCTGTTAATTTTATATAATAGTTATATCAGAATAATGTAGTCTTTGGTCCTCAATCTTGCTAAAATGTTGTGTTTTTCTTATTTTCTTGGTATGAGAATTGTGAAATATAAATGTAAAGATGTTGTCAATGATTTGTTAGAATGTAGGAAGCCATGTTTTATTTATAAACAAAATTCTTAAGATGATATCCATGAAAGAACCTCTTTAGCTTTCATTCTCAAAAAATCAAATCAGTTTCATGCAAAAACAGTTCAAGCAAACTTCAGTTTCGTCGACAAACAGTTTTAATAATATAACGTGAAATCTTCGAAAATAACCCCGAAGTTCCTATGATGTAATCGAAAAAAAATGATTGATGTCTTCATTCCACAATCCTGTTACAGTAATTATAAAAACGGTGTTTTTCACATTTAAACTGTCCCTTGTTAAATTCAGACTCGCTGCATGAAGCGAATTACCCTCGGTTTACCGCTTTTTGGGCGAAACTGTTAAATCCATCCAATAATAGCGTGATAGAAATTATCACAGGAATGCACCTTTCCCATACTTCAAATGTTATTCGTAACAAATATTATGTTTCGTTAGTATTTCTGTGAATTTCCATGGTGCTATGTAATTAATTGAAATAAGCTTGTCTTTTTCTTATTAATCCTTTCGAAAAGATGACTTTGAGTTGATTATGCAACCTGTTATTGTACTGTACTTTGATTTTAACAAAGAATTACATATATTTAAAACTCTGTTGACTTCTTTGTTTCATGCTAACTGATAGCGTAAAAGTCCCGCCTGTTCTCTGTATTGAAGAATCCCGAATAGATAAGCATAGCTAATTGTTCTTGTCAATTCAAAATGTTTTAATAATTTCGAGCCGTATTATGCTCATAATATACATTCATATAAAAAATGTGTTGATGCATCTATGACGCAATTATAGCGGCCATCATTGTTGTCAATGTAATTTCGCGCCAAATGTTCAAATTCGTGATAGCATAAATACCAATTCTTTAAACTAACGAAAAAGTGTAATAAAATGAACAAAAAAGCACATCACGGAAAGCTCGGGTCTCCATTTGAAAAAGCGAACTTCAGATCATTTACTGATAGGAATTTCGCACGTTTGAGGCAAAAATATCCATTTTTGCCAAAATCACAAATTCGGCATAAAGTAAAGACACTTTGGGAGAAGTTAAACATGAAGAATAATGGGAAAAAAATATGCGAGGATTGGAAAAAAAAGAAGAATGGCATTTTAACAGGTAGACTGTATTCTGCACCTTTCAAGTTGAGTTTTCTTTGTCATAGGATGAAATGGGTCGATTTTTAGAACACAACACAATTTATAAACATTTAAAAATTTTAATGATTGCAAGGATGATGCCTCTCTAAATTGTGGTAGATCAAAATTAATTTTCAGCATTTTCCAGTTCCTTTTTTATTCCAAGTTTAAATGTTTCTTTCCTATTAAACTGTTAGATTTGTACGACATTGAAGGAACAGAAACAGATCATCAAAGAATTGAAATACAAACAGTTCGCGAAGTAAGAAGCTAACTTAGAAATAAGCTACACACGTTGATCATAACTTCAATGTTTGCATTTTCTTCCTGCATGTTTACACTGTGTCAAGCAATAAGCTCATTTCCGAGCCAAACCTTCATCTTTAGAATAAGATTCTGTCCAAAGGTTTTTTCAGTAAATTCAAAAACTTAATTTCTTGTCAGGATAAACAAACAGAGTCGTTCTCCGAAGATTTCCTCATGAATCTATTTTCTGAATCATCTTCTGACTCATCCAACCAAAGGGAAGAAAATGGAATAAAGTATGAAATACTAATTTTTATCTTAATTGCAATTTCCTTTTATATTCAAAGTTATAAATGTTTGTAACAATTCAGTTAAGATAAAGTTAAAAAGAAATGGAGGTTTGATGTTGAATACTTCTTGAATATTTTTTTCAAGATGTTTCCGAACACATGAACTTAATGCCCCAACTGTGACGCCCCCAACTTTAAAATGATCGCAATGTCTCCAAAGGGTTAATTTTCTTTTCAGGTCGGCGGCCACAGCGGATGGCGTTCTTCGATTTTCTGAACTTTTCTCAAATGAGCAAGAAAAGTTTTTCCTTTGAGGCTGCCGGGAGCAAGACATCATATCACGTCAAAGAATATTTCCATTGACAGGAAAAGCTTAAAGATTGCCTAAAGACACCAGGACATCGATTGCTTGATATGTATAATATATCTTTATAAACAGATTTTTGACTTTATAGTTTTATTGTTGCAAATCATTTTTGTTGAAATTTCACTTGAAAAGCAATTTGTTTTGAAATAATTGCATATTTACTAAGAAATTAAATTTATTTGGTGTTATTTCATTTTCGTGCTAGAGTGAAGTTACTTTACATTCTCACCCCTTTACCCATTGAAGAGTAATGCATCTTTTCAGTAACCCCCTATTTCTGTCCCCACCTGCAATCGGGGAACTGCCTCTGCGGGGCATCAAACTGAGCAACACATCCTGCAAGCGAGGTCGTTGTCCTTTGGAAGGAATGTGCTGAAAAATAGGAAATGGAAGTAACAGGAACAGTTTGATCTATTGATGAATGCAGAAGCAAGGCATCCGTATGAATACTGCACAGCAGATTTTAGCAATCGATACAAGATACAATACATATAGATCGCCGAATAATCCACAACTTCGTAAGTATTTTATGCGAGTATGAAGACTTTTGTTTCATATTATGTTCACGGGGTCACCATCAGCACACAGAACCTGGGTCAAGTTTCAGTTGATTAAGAAGTGAATTGGAATGCTATGCAAGCTCCCAAGTTCTGTGCCTAAATGTAGAACGTTTTTAAAAACACGAATAGGCAGAAAATCCTCAATTGACCTTTTGGTTTTTGAGTAATTATTCTGTTAGTTTTTTAAGACTTGCATTTCCCTACATTTGCAAGCCTTTATTAAACTCATTGACAAGCACGCAAGCAAAGAAGCCATCTTATTTGTTAACCATGACATGGTTCAGGTAGATATCAAGCTGATGTAGACCAGAGAGTACTAAGGCCTGTGCCATCAGGATTTCTCCTGGGTACCCATTCTCTGTTTTTTGGAGGATGGACAGTAGGGTTGGTTTGACAGCTTGGGGAGAATGTTTAGACTGTGTTTACCGAACCATGAAGGATTTCCATCCAACCTCAACCATCTGTGGTCTGCATATCAAATAGTTGTAAATCACACCCAGTTCCAAATATGCACAATATCTGGTTCCATAAAATCTGAGGCACACAAAACTGTCATGTCCAATTCAGAAGAAATTCATAGATAGATTAATTTTGACAAAAGCAAAGCAAATATATAAGAAATGCAAAAAACAATAAAATGTGAATACTTTGCTTTTCTTTTGAACATAACTTGTTGCAAATAAATAAGCATTGATATTCATAAATTTTTCCAGCACCACAACATCAGAAAATTTTGGAACATTTCTAATTTGTGTGAAGTTTGATGCTCAACACCCTTTCTCCCTCCCTGCAAAAATTTCTAGGAATGAGAATGACCCTGCACATAAAGGTTGCAAAGTGCTGAGATGAAACTTGTAAGATTCTTTTTAAAAAATGTACCACAAGCTGTTTATGCTTTTGAGTTCGTTAGTAACAACTTTTCTCATCCTAGGCACTTTGTACATTAAGAGACGAACACAACTATTAAGTGAAAAAGCAGTTAAAGAGGTTTGTTATCCATTTTTTGTTTCTCATTCCTTTGAAGGTGAATTTCAGTGTGAGATCATGAGTCTTAATCAGTCATAATTGGCATGTTCTTTTTATTAATTTGAGGATGAAACATCTGAAGTTTTCTCACAAAAAACAGTTGTTCTGTTAGCTAAATTATGTTCTGCTTTTTATGCAATTTTATAGTTGAACAGTGTTCGACAGATATTGACTTAGTTTCTTACAAACAGAAAGATCCAAGCATCAGAAGACATTACTTCAATTTGAGAAAACAATTACTTGCAAGGAAATATGGACCAATATCAGTCTCTGGAAGCGTGAGGTATAGTTTCACTGCTAATTGTTCATGATCCAATTGATGGAGAGCATTTTCCTTGAAGTTAAGGAGATATGAAATAAAATATGGAATTTTATTATGCAAGATAAGAAAACTTATATATAATTGGTTTCTTTAATCATGCTTCTGTTTTGCTTTGCATTTAATATCTTCCTTGTTCAGCCTATCAGGTTGTTTACAGGTTTTGGTAGAGTTTCTTGGAGCTTTTCCAGGAGTTTCTTGTTTTCATCAAACAAATTTTGAGACTCTTGTCTAGAAATGATAATAAGAATGATGAAATAAGTTTAAATAATATGAGTGTTTCTTATATACAATGAAGCATAAGGACTTGTTTGTCATGTTGCAAAAATTGGAAGACAGCAAAATGCATTGTTCTTGTGGATTTTTGCAATTTTGAAGTGGTCAGTCAAACATTTTTTATTACTGCATAGCCCCATTTGAAACACAGTGTAAACAACGAAACTATAAGAGAAACAATACTTTCTACATCACAGTAAGTAGAAACTACAATTGAATGAAATTTAACACAGAAATTAAAACAATGAGATAATTATAACTACTTCTTTTACATGTTTCCATTAATTTGTAACTACTAAGCAGAACTCTTGTAAAAAAGTTAGCATTTACTTCAAAATCACAGAATAACCTTTCATGAGTCTAAATTATATTCTCTTAGTAACAAACATCTGTTTCTTATTCTAGGAGTTTTAATTTGCGAAGCAGAACTAGTTCTGTTGAGGTGAGATCTGCACAAATCTATTTTATTATGTGATGTTTTTTTTTGGAAAACGTAACTCATTATCATTTAAAACAATTTTTATTTATATTTATTCTTCACCGAACCAAGTTTTTGTAAAAAGGATCTGAGTTGTTTTTTTACTTTCTAATAAATTTATATATCTTTAATTTGTTTAGGCCAGTTTTGACAACCTTCATCTTGATAGTCCAACCCCTCATGATTTTCGGCCATCCCATCGTCGTTTTGGCAGCACAGGATTTGGCAGTGGAAGCTCATTTAATTTCATTTATAAGAATGAGCAAATGGCCCAAGAAAAAACAGAAGATGGCGTTATTCCAACATCAGATGCATCAGCTAGCAGGTTTGGTTCCAAACAAAGTTCCTTTCTCTATCATTATTTTTTGACCAAAAGCTAAATATCCTGTTAAGATTTTCGTCTTACTCTTCAAGTTAAAATGGTTCTATTAAAGAATATTACCAATAGTTGTATTTTCTTTTATCCTATTTGATCTGAAACAGGGTCTACTTCAATATTTTGATATTTATTCGTTATTTTAAATCACATATTGTCTTGTTTTTATTGTTTATGTCCTTCCTATGTTTGTTCATTCATCTCCTTTCATTGCAAGAATCCTTGGGTCTGGCAAATGGTTTATTTCCGCGGAAAGTTTATTGATTGAGGCATAGAGAAAAATCCCTTAAAATTGTTTTCAAAAGCAAAAACATAACCTAACGTATAAAAAAGTAACCAATCTTTTTTCGTCCAACCAATATTAAATTATGATGGAAAGTAACATGAGGAAATAAAAGGATAACAAAATTCTGCCTGTCTGCTAAGTTTCATTGTTTGGTTGATGTTTTCTAGGGCAATGGCTGGTAACACATCATTGAGTGAAAATTATGCATTTGCTGGAATGTCTCATATTTTTGATCAACATGCTGATTCTGGTTGGTGCACACAATTCACATTTTTTTTAATCTGATGATAATGCTTTTCCTCAAAACGTTCAGAAATTTTGTTAAAATGATTTTCCTTTTTGGCATCATCCTCTTGTTGAGAGAACACTTCAGTGACATAATTGTCATCAACTTAGCATAAATCTGGTTCAACCATTCTCATTTTGATGTCATAGTTTGAGGTTCCTTTGCTTTGTTTTATTCAAAAATTCTGAAAACAATCTTTCAGCAGTTTCAACTGCAACCAGTATTGACACCAAAGGTCGTTTGATATCGTTATCTTAAAGCAGTTTCTCTTTTTAGAGTTAAAGCAGACTCTCTTTTCAGTAAAGAACTATGCTGCGGTGTCTCTAAGAACATTGCTAAGCTAAAAAAAAATTCTTGGACAACTTCGTATGTTTGAAAGTTCCAGTTAAATCAGCCATTAATTTTTTCCGCCAATCAGTTTTGAGCGAGTTGAATATAACTAACATAGCTTAGTCAAATATCTTAGTTCTCAAACGATTTCTGTCTTCTTTTTTTTGTTAATTTTTGCTGCCATTTTCTTTCCAGTTACTGCTATAAAATTTGGACACAATGAATATAGACTTGCTTGCAGCTCTTTGGATGGGACTTTATCCATTTGCAATCTCAGTACATCACCCCCCTCTGTTTCATGTACGCTGCGTGGTCATTCAAAAGGCGTATTAGGTATGCAAAATATCTTTATTATCATCTCAAGGGGGTCTCTTCCGTCAACTTTGATTTCGTTGTAAAATGAGAACCAAAATGGCTCGTTGCGTGAAATCTGACGGACTGTTCAAGATCTTTCATGATTTAAGTAGTGGATTTTCATTATGATTAGCAGGTTCACTAGTCTCCTCTGCTTTAACATGTTTTTAAGGAATCCAGTGTTTATCATTATGTGAGCATTGCTCGTTTTAATTTCTTAAACTTCAGCTGTAATTGTGAGAAGAGATTGATGATGATAAGAACTCTCTTGTACTCATTTCAGTCGAGGATTTATCCTCATGATGCCTTCTGCATTCTAAGAATGACAAAATTTCATTTGTTAGGCATTCTCTCATTCATTAATTCTCTTATCAACACACTTATCTATTCGTTCATTCGTCACATCTATTCATTCATTAATTCTATTTCTTTTTTCATTTATTCCTTTTATTTATTCATGTATCTCGATAGTTGTATGAATTCATTGTAATACATTTTAATATTTTTAGTTAATATTTTTGTTTTTATTATGAATTAAATTAGTTTTTTGGTTTTAACAATTATCTAAGCATTAAAATGCAATAATTTTCCCTCAAATCTTGTCTTGCTCCTCTCTGTGAACTCATCAAGAAAATAAATACATTTCTTGTTATTTTTAGACTTTGATTGGTCAGTTTCGAATGATTTCATTGTTTCTGCATCACTTGATGCCACAGCTAGAGTTTGGGACACATCGTCTGGTCAGAATGTCAGGGTTCTCCCGGACACGTACGATGCACCCGTGCTGTCATGTCACTTTATGCCGCATAATAATAACATGATTGTTGTATCCTTTTCATATTTTAATTATTAGTTTTATGGCTACGTCCGATTGCTATTGTCCGACCCTCCCCCGTCGACCCTCAACGACCCCACTCGACCCCCTTTGACCTCCCTCGACCCTTAATGGCCTCCTTTGACGCCCTTGATCGGCATATTTCGAGTCCATGTAAAACCGCTAGAATCCTTAACCAGGATTAAGACTGGAAATCAGAAAGGTTACGTTCAGGTTTACAACATGTCAACTGGAAAATGTACCAAGGTTTGTCAATTTTGAACATCTCTATATAAGCCTAACGTGAAGCTAACTGGAATTTGGTGTGAATCCTATGTGCGTTTGATATAAATATCGTGTATACCCGTTACGAATCTGATGAAATCTTATATGAATCTAATGCAATCCTGATGTGCATCTGACTATAACTTGATGTGAATCAGATCAGAATCTAATATGTACCTAGCATGAATCTAATATCAATCTCATGTGAATTTGACGCGCGTTTGATGCGAATCCGATGTGTTCCTGGTTTGAATCTAATTGTAATCTGTCGTAAACGTGGCATGAAATGCCATTGGACTCATCTTATGTTAATCCAATATTAATCTGATTTGTCGTTAAACTGTTTCTTGTCCTGTCTGACTGATTTTTGTGATTTCAGGGTGGTAGTGCAAAGGCTCTTGGTCCAGTTCGTGCACTTGAATTTGACGCTTCTGGTAATGTTTTATGGAGTGGTGATGATAAGGTTTGTTTGTTATTTTGATAGCATTGATAACTGATCCATAATTCATCAATTCCAGTCCAATGAATGTCACCCCTTCATTCCCCCTATTGCCACTGCCCTGAGAATTATGCATCTGTATGCCGATAAATTGCCCAAGCCAGGACTTAGCAACTATCCATTTTTGATGTTTGAATTTAGAGAATCTCAAACAAAACTAACTCTTCTATGGCCATCATGGTTAGCATAGATACCAGGTTATCTAAGTTCCGGACAAGACGGGTACTTGCATAAATATAATATACAATGAGAAAAAGAAAGAAAATTAATAAAACTGTAACAACAATATTAACCGTTGTCTCTCATTTCACGTTTGATTTTCTACGAAAACTGTTCATTACATCTTCAAGTCTAATAAACATTTAAAAATAATAATCGCAATAATTAATTCATTTGCTCAGGTTTGCCTTTTCAGCAATAGTGCTGTTACCAACCAGGGTCCTGTTACATTTGATAAAGTTATTTTTTATAAAGTTACATTGACAAAAGTGTTTTCGTTTGCAGGGCTCTGTCTTCGCTTTCTCTTTAAACATGGTCGGTAAATTACAGAGAACACGTAGGTATGTCAATATTTCTGACTAGCAACATAAAATTTGGCAGATTAAAGCCAGTTGCCTTCACATTGACAGTTTTTGGAATGCATCAATTGATAATTTGAACTGAGAAAGGATGCAGCATCAACTCGATCTTTTTAATTAAATATAAGAGGCAGATGAAAACACAGAAAAGTGTTCTATTTATATGCCTTCATATTTATCTTCCTATCTATCTTTTTATATGGTTATACCGATATATGTTTATCAAACACAGGTGTTCCCATTTCGTTCCATCTTAAAATTCAAATTTCATCAAACAACTTGAATTAAACAAAGGAAACAGATGCAAGCACTTATTTCAAACACTCTTTCAGTTTTTTAATGGCTAAAATTTCAAATTTGACCCACAGTGCTACCAGCAGTAGAGCTCTTAGATCTTCATTAGATTGTGGTAGAAAAAAACGACATAAATCTATTAATGCCGTGTAATGGCCATTTTTAGAAACAATTTATCCGTCCCTCAATGCCTCTGTTAACCGAAAGCGAAATTTTCGTTGTTATTTCTGTTCTATTTAGAATTTTTGTTTAATATTTTGTCACGTGTTTTTATAGGATAATCATTGCCGACGGTTGTCCAGTTACCTCGATTTCATGTCGAACGTGGATCAGTCGCGAGGCTCGGGATCCGTCTTTATTGATCAACTGCATGAATAATGCTCTGTATCTGTATCGGTAAGTCCTGGTTTACCTATTAACTCTTTCACCCCTGGACGGGCCATATGGCCCAATGACAAAAACTTGGAAAGATGATTTTTCAGGGGGGTTTAAGTATAAAATATTGTAAATGTTCTGATGGCAGTTTTCTATAATAGTTAACGCTTTCACCTAAGTTATTTGACTATGCTACCCCCTGAAAAGCTAGAATTATTTAGGTTTTAGCAGTTAACTGACAATTAATCCGGGTGCGAAAGGGATAAGAGAGCTCCCCTATTTAGTAGTTCACTCCATTAAATTTATCTCGTTCCAATATATTGCAATGATAGGGTTGAGTTCAGGGTTGTAAGCTTATAGAGTTAAAATTTTAGGGCTAGGATTAGAGTTAGGATTAGCGATATGGTTAGGGTTGTTAGAGCTAGAGTTTGACATTTCTTTGAACTTTGCTTCAAATTGATGATGATTTATATGATCTAATGTAACATCTTTCTTCATGAACAGAATTGTTAGTTCTGATGGCAGTCTCCAGTTGAAATCAACATTCCCTGTGAAAAATAAAAAACACACGATTCGATCATCATTTTGTCCCTTGATGTCACTTCGAAAGGGTGCTTGTGTTGGTAAGCGATTAAAACATGAATTTCTTATTTCCCTTGCAAGAACATTATTCAATCTTTACACTTACATGGGACTGTATAATATTTCTTGGTCATGGAAATGGGAATCTGTCCGAATCTGCCCGAAACCAAAAGATTGGAAGTCATTGTTAAAATATCATACTTAGAAGGAAGATAATGCAATTGATATGATCTTTTATACTATCTTCTTTCAGTTTGCTTATTCTTAAAATATTTGAAAAAAAATTACTATTCTATTCATTGTAATGTGAAGATATTGGGCAATGTACCCGAAAATATCTATTTCATCTTTGATAATGGTTATGTTAATGGTGCATACAATCCTTAATTAGAAATAGAAATAAGGAAGATAATCTCAGTGCACATTTATGGAACCACTTCCAGGGCCTAATTGTTTTCAAATACACCGACCTTGTTGTAAATTAATCTTTAGACTGTCTCTTACGTTACCAAGGAGATTTGACCCTTGGAAAAATGAATCCAGTTCTCTTGTTCTTATTTTTCATACACTTGTTGATAGTTTTTTGTTTCATTTTTCTTGTTTCCTTTTTTCAGTTACTGGGAGCGAAGACATGGCAGTGTATATCTTCAATGTTGAACGTTCAGATCAACATTGCCTGAACAAACTGTTGGGGCATTCCGCTCCAGTTTTAGATGTTTGTTGGAATTTTGATGAAAGTCAACTTGCTTCTTGTGACACTGAGGTGGGTTGATTTCAACACCTTTGCTTCGCTATTAATAACAAGCCAACCCCATCCCTACAAGCTGTACCCCTGATGGCTCTAGCAATTCCGCCGAGAGGTTTTCGAGGCCCAGGGGCAAAACTGCAAAACGATCGAAGCGTCTTTGTCTGTGATCGAAGCGAATGTGGGGCAGAAAGTAAGGGAATCTGGGGGAACTGAATCTGGAGGCACTCTTAGAACCTTGTAGGCTGCTCCACTTGGAAAGCTCCTTGAATACATCTAAAGAGGCTATAAATAAAGGTTTTGATATTAGTTGATGAGGCCCCCGGGACCCTTCCGCCTAGGGCAATCTACCCTCTCTGGCGCACCCTCTTGGCGGCCCTGGGCTCTAGTGACGTCAGACCTTTGTTTCGCGAACTATTATTCCATCCCCTGACTTCCGTCGTTTCTTTTATTTAAAAAGAAAAACGATCTGATATAATTGTTTCTAAAACCAGCAACATGGCAATCTCACATTGAATTGGTTTTGAAAAAATAGCAGCAATATTTGATCATAATTTCTCGCAGTTTCAATCCAAGCAATTTATAGTTTCCTGTCTTTTCGCCAGGGCACTGTTATCGTATGGAAACGGGAACAAAGAAGCTGAGAGCCGAAGCTGATTAACAATTTTTGTAATGATTCGAATCAGGAAATGTAAGTGAGGACATTTGTATCAAATAACACACGATTGCGTGGGTGATCAAATAGTCAAATTTAAATAGTCAAAGGCCTTGTTGGAATTGAAGATGAGGTTAAAACAGCGAAACGAGGAGGGTTGCCAGTGGAATTTAATCTTTGGCCCCCTTTTAAAATTGCCCTGCAATGTCGCAAGGTTAAAGGTAATACTGCCGGAGGGTTTAGCGTTTCTTTTATTCTGTAACAGTAAAGTTTGGTCAAACTCTTTTGGGATCATGAAAAATTCGAACTACAGAGATTAGAATTATGGAGATTCCAATTATGGAAGTTTTTATTTTCACTTAAGGTAAGAGATAGGATGGAGCGTGACTATTTAGGGGTAAAAAGGGACATAATTGAGGTTTCACGGTAATCTACTGAGAACAACATACGGCTAGTTTTTCAAGCCTTTTACGACCAATTTTTCTTCAATTTCTGTGTTTGGGTAATTTTTTTAAGTACTGACTCAATATGTGTTTGTACTGTACTATGGAAATAAATATTTGTCATGTTAAGCTTTTTTGGATGAAGTTTTTAAGACAATAATAGAGATTTAAAAGTCAT
The DNA here is from genome assembly GCA_964019065.1 of Catostylus mosaicus. Classification (NCBI taxonomy): domain Eukaryota; kingdom Metazoa; phylum Cnidaria; class Scyphozoa; order Rhizostomeae; family Catostylidae; genus Catostylus; species Catostylus mosaicus. The sequence continues at coordinate 8,676,861 of OZ025191.1, forward strand.
TTATTTCTTTTTTCCCCATATCTGAAAGAGTTTCGAAACTAGAATATTGTAGTGACATTTGCAAATTAATGTTTGCCAGCTAAGCAAGTAAAACTGTAATATATTTAAAAACTTTTTAACAGTGACAATATTGATTTTAAAAGAGCACCTGTCTAGCAAATCCCCTCAAAGAGATGAGAATGACACTTGAAAGCTGTTTTGCCAACGGGGTGCATTATTTTTGTTTTTGAGTCTCCTAAGCAAAAATGCTGCATAAGCAAGAATCTAAGTTACACCTGGAAGGTTTCGAAATATATTGCTCAAATTTCTCACATTTCTTTATAGCACGATGTAGCTCAGACATCTGCGCCTCGAACAACAACTTATGAAGAGTTTCTTCTACAGACTATAACAAGGGTTTTTGAAATGTTCACATTAGGGAAATTTCTAACTGTAGCTGAGTCATCAAGCACCAGAAAAGTTTATCTCTGCTTGCTTCTGTAGATGTGGGTTGATACACCCTACTAAAATTTCATTTGATACACAACAAGAGAACTTTTCTTTATTTTTGGCAATGCTCCTTGCTCCACCCACACCACATCGTTCTGGCTAAGTAAAAAAGACCTAGTTTCGGAAGGAGGGGGTTTTTGCTCGGAAACTGTGAATGCATGCCGGTAATCAAAGGTTTATCATCATCATCATAAACCTCATTATCATTATTATTACCATCATCAATCATCATCATCATTATCAATCATCATCAATCACTGTACTAATAATTATTATCATCATCAACATTAACATCAATCATTAATCACTATAATACCAATCATCGATCGTTATAGTCATCATCATCATCATCATCAATCATCATTAATCATCATCAATCACTGTACTAATAATAATTATCATCATCAACATTAACAGCAATCATTAATCACTATAATACTAATCATCGATCGTTAAAATCATCATCAATCATCATCACCAACGTCAAATGGAAATAACGAGATATAATAAAATTCAAGGTGCCTGAATTGATGCACGCATTTTAACAAGGAGAGATCTTTGGGGTTCGTTTTCATCGATAAGGGGTAATACGGATGTGAGATTTCACGTGACACAGATAAACATAAGATGTAATTTAATTTTTAACAATATTTAGTTTTCATGACAACTTGTTGAGTGGGCTCAGAAGGCTTTGACGAAATTAGGCTTTGTGTCATGGAAAACATGAACGAAAAACAGGTGCACCGATTCCTTCCGCCACCCTCGCAATGATCGCCAAAATCATCGTTTATTTGTGGATGTTCGACTAGAAAGTTTTACGCAAAATGTTAAGGTTTGCATCACTTTATTTACAAGTACAGACCGTTTCTTGTTTTTGTTAGATATCGCCAAGAAAGGTACATTTTTATTGTGATAAAGTTAGTCAATGTTGATATAACAGGTAACTGTCTCTTCAACCCATTGTTGTGCTGATTTGTTTTTAGTAGAATTTGCCGAAACTCAGTTCTTTGCAAAGACTTTTTACTGTAACATTCTTTCGTCGCATTTTTGTTATGTCTTCGGTCTTCAATTATGGCAAATGCGATCTCATTTTGAACAGAGATAAAAACCTCGTTTATTATCTGCTTCAGTTTATGTAAATTTATTGCACAATTCATGAGAGAGTCTGATTAGAAGAGTGAGTATTTCTGGAAAGATGACTGCGAGATTTTTCGCTCAATGAATGGTACTAAATGATACAAATTGTATTATCAGTTTGATATTTGACAACTATAAAAAAATTAAATGTTCCTGACTAACTGAAATACTAACATTGTATAAAGCACTTCAGAACTGCAAAGAAATGTTTGCATTAAAATCTATCAGAAAGCCAGTGTCGTAATCGATGTAGATCGGGGTTAGGACAACTCCAATGGGCCCTAAAGCCTTTTTGGTCCTAGAGGGGCCTAAACGTGTCTCCTGAGGCTTCAAGAGACAAGTTTTTGCAAAATATTTGATATTACTTGCTAGATATAATATATATACATCCTTTGACCGCAGTGTCGTAGCTACGATTTTTTTGTGCAGTGGCGAAACCTGAACATATTCCTCAACAATCCAACAAACTTCAGAAATGTTGAGAAGTTTTCTGACGAACACCTATTAGGAAGCTTGTGTTGGGGCCGTTGCCCCCTCTGTACCCCTTTAACTACGCCACTGACCTTTTATCTAATTCGCATTTTTTACCATTTGATAATGTTTTTTGTTGATCCATCAAGTTAATCAAAAACAATATTCCCTCCATTGATTTTGTTACTTTTGTCTAGATTTGGGGAAAGTCTAAGCACGAAAGGCCCCCGAGCAAATTATTCCTAAGCACCCAGAGCCTTTACGTAACGGCACTGCAGAAAGCCTTCGGTGTAATTTCCCACCCCCTCCCCCAAAATGCAAGTAATCCTGAAGTTGTATTGTACAGCTGTAATTAAACTCTTAAACTGGGTAAACATTGCAACTGTCTTCGATTACTCGTATATTCGTGAAACAGAGAACCTCTAGAAAATCCATTTTACTGAAAGACTTCTCTCGCAAGATTTATCAAATTTTTTATTTACTTTTATGTCAAGAAGTGCGAATAACAGAACTATAAAAGCTATAAAAATTGCAAAGGATCTCACATTCTTCCCCACTTGGAGATGTGTCCGGGGGGGGCAATGGCCCCTTTGCTGCCTTGTTCTTGCCTAGCCTCTCAACAGCCTTCATCTTTTTTGAGCTGACTGGCATCCAGAATGCAGAGTATGGCAATGGTGCACCCAAGATAATTCTTAATACCTAAGAAAGCGCACCTGGGCGACCCTTAGAATCTGAAGTTTTTATGTTTGTGCAGTGGTACCCATAGTGTAGTGGCACACCTGACGATTTTTGTACGGTTTTTGCGCACCCGCACCTGAGGTGCGGTACTGTTGGCGCACCCAAGATCTTGTCAAGATCGGCCGTACTCTACAAACCGGACTGGCATCATAACCCTTTGCTTGAAAGGGTGAAAACTGTTAATTCAACGCCTATTAAGAGCATCCTAAGAAACATTTTACCCATCAATCCTTACTATATAAATATATGCTTTTATCCATTCTTTTTTAGGATTTTAGTAATTTTTACTTCTTTTTACTTCACTTTTTGTAATTTTTCCTTTTTTCTTCAATCAAGACACACATTGATAACAGCAAAAACGTTTGAAGTGTTATAAAAATTTGTAATATCATTATTATTATTGATTGTTATTATTATTATTATTCCTCCTCCACAGAGCACAATAGATCCCCTTTTCTAAGACAGAAATGTTCGCTTTGAGCTTATGATTAGGTTTTCCTCGTTTTTTTCAAGCAAATTTTGCTGTTTTCTGTCCCTTCTGATGACGTTTTTATACCATAATTGTGCTCCGTCCCAGCCCGTCCCTCTTTCCGGGCCGCCTGGGTCAGAAAGGAAATGATTTTGCATGCAAATATCAGGAAGGTGTTGGAATTAATTGTTAACACTTGGAAGGAAAACATGATCACAAAAGGCCCGTATTTCTGACCCATAGGTGTTGGAAAACTTTGCTTCCTTTGCAGTGTGCAATTTGGTGATAAAATGCGTAAATTTTGTAAAAAGAACACATGTAAGTTCTTCGTAAAATCTGATCAATATTCATTGATATTTAACTATTTCAAATAATTCGATTTATTGGGAAAAAAGATTGATAGAGAAAACACTTAAAAGGTTGAACCAGACATTGTTTTTATAAATACATTATAAATGAAAGGGTGTGTACGCTGGCGGGCAATCATTTGCCATTATAAATAATCTGTCGTTTAAGAAGGGAATGGTATAAAAATATAAGAAATATATGATGAATTGAAGGGTAGAAAATTTATAGAACAAACCCCCGATTTAAATACTACGAATCTGCGCATTGGATGTTGTATTTATGCCAAATGCGCATGCTCATACGATGTAAATCAGGGGGATTCCGCTGTTCTTTTTGATCGTGTCCTAAACAATCATGACCTCTTTATTTCCTGACTGATTCTTATTCGGCATGGAAACAGAATTAATTCGCAGCTGAGCATGAGTTTCTCTTTACTTAACGATACCCAAGAGGATGAAAAAACAGCTAAGCTATGATTAAAGACGAAAAGACAGCCAACTTCCTTTCCGTGAGCTCCAAACCCGACTGGGAAAGTGTTCAACATTTTCGGTGAGTTCTTTTTCGTACTTGAAATCACGAAAACAAGTTATTGATGCCCGATTTATCACCTACAATTCTCATTTGCTTGTTTTATTGATTGAGCTTTAAAAGTGAATTTTGAAATACTCCATCAATGTAGCAGATGTATTTTAAATCTATGTTGGTGAGTAGTGTTAAATCTCTGCTCAACTGTTTTACAAATTAAAGTTGTGTTTCATTTATACTTTACCGCCATTGCACAAAAGTACAAAAGTATAACTTTATCGGAATAATTGCAGTTCAGGACCTGCAGATTAAGTTGAAGGTCATTACACCTCGGGAGAACTTTGAAACTTATAGTTTTTCTAACTGTATTTCCCATCACCATGATTTTGTAAAGCAAAAAGATTAATTTTTTTTAATTCTTTGAGCAAACGATTTTTTCTTCTCACAATGTCAACTGTGTTATTGTCTGCAGGTAACATGCAGACACTAGACGCTATACAAATCTCCGAATAATCCTGCATTTGATGCGGTTCAAATCGACATGTTAGCAAGCATCTGTCGAAGCTAATTTAATTCCTACTTGCCGAGAACGTGACCTAAAACACCCATCAATTTATTTTTTGTAACAATCGTTTTAGTAAGCATTAAAAATTTAGTAGGCGCTGTTGAAGATTGAAATCGGAAAATATAGATATGATGAATCGATTGCCGTGCAGATAACAAAATGCTGTTAATTCTGATACAAATTAAAGCATATTACATATTGCACAAATTCAGTTCATGGATATATTGTTTGTTAAGGATGTGGCAATTGAAAGGAGTTTAATGCCCTCGTTTGGGGTATACCCCCACAAATTATTCTCATTTTAGGAGTTAATTTGCATTCAAAATACCCACCACTTTGGACGTACAAATGTTTATTGATGCATAATGTTTTTGGAAAGACCCCGTAACAAAATCTGTCTTAGCAATTGCTGGATTTAAAAACTTTTTGATTCAAATTATCATTAAAGACCTGCAGTGTTAGGATGACATTTTTAACAAAAATGATCCTTCCATTCCTTGTTTCTTCATTTAGAAGTTGAATACTAAATATTAAGGAAGGGAGAAAAACTTTGAAACATACAATTTTAAATACTTTCTTAGGGTAGAGAATGTCTGTAATGGACTTTCTATTTGTGGTTAGGATAGCAGAATATCTTGACTTTGCATTTTATTACTTTTCGTCTTTTTATTTCTCCCTTCATTTAACACCTGCTATTTTTGTGAGCAAGATTTGTGATAAAAAATTGATATGTTGAATAGATGAATTATCATGAATGTAAAAATCATCAGAAACAACACATGACACTTGTTTGGCTGGTTGCCATGAGAAAATGTTTCTAAAAACCATCTCAGTTTACATTGCCACACCCATGCTATGTCTATTGACCTCAAAGTTGACAACAGAGTCTTAGCCTTTAAAGTGTCTTGGAAAATATTATGCGAGCAAAGCTCAGTTCAGTTCATATATTTTAAATTCTCTACATACAACTTGTCATAGAAACTAATGCAAACAAAATTTAATTTAATACAATTTAATACGCAAATTTAATACAAGTTGAATAGATAAATAAATACAAAACAAACATGTAGACAAAGAAAAATTGTATGTAGGGAATTACTTATAGGAGGAGTTCTCTCAGTAGTTAGACTAATCGAGGAGAGAACACCCCCTGTTAGATAAGTTTCTTATTTTGTATTGATTCCTTTTATTAAATTTACAATAAGGGCGGATGGTGACCTTTTAACATATACTTTTCGTTAATCAAAAATCAGTATTTACTTTTAAAGTGGAAAGCTATTATTGAGATTAGCCAAAATTCCATCTCCTATCATTTATGGAAAAGGCATTCGTCTTCATGACATCTTTGAGCCTCTGTGGCTATCACCTAATTGCATCAGCCTTATTAGCATGAATTAACTTGACATAATGTCTAAAATTACACTGCCAATAAATATTTTTAGAAAGTAGTCACATTCTGGTTTGCATGAAAGCTTTCATGACTGGTTTCGGAAATACTGTACTTGATTTTCCAATAACACGTTTAATTATACTTGAAGGATAAAGCACAATTAAATATATGTTGTAATTTTGAATTGATTTTTAAATTGTAGATATACAGTTTCTAGCAACTCATTCAAATTTTTAATAGTACCATCTAATTTCTTCTAATGTTGAAATTGGCAATGTATGGTATTGAAATTGCTTTCCTTATATTTACAAAGTCAAAAATAGAGGCTAAATAGAAATTTGAAAAAATGATCTTTCCTTTCAAATTTTCAGATTAAATCTATCAATAATGTATGCGCAGGTGTGATTATTGAGAAAAACTTGAATGCAACTGTCTAATTCCAGATAAGGTGTGTCAGTTGCTATTTGTGTTTTTGAACAGTTCAGCACACTGTTATTGTCTCTTATCCAACATGCTGCAAAGAATTTTGCATAAGCTAAGGTATACCTTCCATTCTCAAACTAGCAAACTTGCTGGTAGGGAGTGACTGGTTGGAGGGTTTCAATATTATAATTTTCCATGACACATGAAATTTAGCTCTTTTTCTCAGTATTATATTCATAAAAGCAATGTCCTCTCATACATTTCATAAAAGGATTCTGGTCTTTATGAAATATTCAATTCCATCAGTTTTGTTTAAATCGAAAGTGAGAACTAATATAGTACTGATCTAGTGATTATTTGCCTCCTGATAAAGCTTGGATGCTTCCCTTTCATAGCAGATTCTAACAATTTCAGATGCTATCAAAGCAAATTAAGATGATGCCAAAATTTAAATGCATACATTTGAGCAACTTTGAGGGCATAAACATCCAACATTTATGTAATTTTTTGACGCTTGGATTTAAGAAATTTGAGCTTATTTTTTGGGCCTAAATATGCAATATATTTAATTTATTTTTGAGGCCTAGATGAGTCAACATTTTCTGCAGAGTTTCCATACTTGATTGGTAATGATAAAAATGAGGGATCCTAGTGAAAATAGAATTCCTTCTTTTACGTACTAAATATTTTAAGAGATCTGTAGCATCTGTTCAATTTCCCAGTCCCCTGTTTAAAATCTATTTAAACATCTTAATTGTCTTGTTTTTTGTTTACTGGGTTTTGTTGAAAAGTCGTTAAAGCTGATAGGCTGCAAATACAAAAGGGCACAGTAAGATGCAACGAACATAACACTGGCCTCGCAAAAAAGTTTGATCAATTTCATATAAAATTATTATTTTCATTATTGCATGAAACCTATGAATCTTTTTTATTAAAACTTATACGCTTGTTTTTTAGTCCGTTTTCTCTATCGTGGATTCAAATCAAACAAAAATGAGCATTTTTGAAAAATTACTTAACTTGGAGGTGAAATCTTTTCAGTTTTGTTAGAATTTTAGAAATGATATTTTTGCTGTTTTCAAATTATATATTTTTTTCCAGGGGGAAGAAGAAAGGCAAGGTAAGGTTCTTCAAGAGCTCTAGTCTTGATAGTGATGGAATTTTGGATATGAGATCAAGTGGTGACGATGGGAGGTGGGTAATTTTTTTGCCATAATGTGTTTAGTAACAGACATATGCATAATCTTTGGTTGGAGGGAATGGTTGACCCAAAAGCCGTGCGAAGTTATCCCTTATGTCACGATATCATTTTCCCGTAAAATATCAAACACAGCAAAGAGAGTCGGAACTGGAGGGGAGTGACAGTTTTTGAAAAATGTCCCCTTTCTCAGCACTACGTTTCTGAAACATCCTCCTCTCCACCCTCAACTCTCTCTCCCAGGTGTCACATCTCATTTTCCATTGGGGGTGATATCCCTCGCGACCCCTTGTTGCTAAGGCCATGGTTACGCATGCCATATTGGCATTCTAAGGAAAGTACTGCGAAATAAAATTTTCCCGCTTCTTTCGATGCTCAAATTTTGCAAATGTTTGATTGTCAGCGGCCTAGATATCAAATATGATATTAATCAAATAAGAGTATAAATCAAATACAACTGGATTTTATTTCTACTCAAGACCCGAAGATGTGTAATCAATGCTACCATTCTAAGATTAAATTAATATCCCTACCTATATTGTGTAATTACCTATTTAGCTATGAATCATACTGCAGGTGCCTTATTATTTTTAGCTGGTGTTTTTAGCAACAAATGATCGCTTCTACAAGTCTTTAGTTCGGCTACCTTAAGAGAATCTAAATCAATTTCGCATCCTTTTACCATCGATATGAAATTTCTGATCTCATAAAAATCACTGAGCCATCTTCAACTTTTTAGGGAGGTTAAAAGGGCGTATTTGCCGACAAAGTGGCCTTTGGGTGCCGACAAATTGCAATAATTTGGAAACAAATGGGAAGGACGCCAGGGAGGAGGCGGAGTTGTCTAATATTTTATGAATGGGCATCAATGTTAAAACCAATTAAGATTGAAATCGCTTGGACATGAATCGGCCTAAAGTGTGACGAATCTATTAGCAACGCTTAATGTAAGCAGAAAGTTAATAGGTAACTTAAGCTTAAGTCGCTTGGAAGTTAAGCAATTTAAGCTCAATAAAGAATGTAAATGTTTATAAGAAACTAGGGCTCGAGTCGCTGTAAAATTGAGCAAATTGAGAGCTTAATGAAGAATATAAATGCAAGTGAGCTTGACTCGCTTAAGAAATCGAGTAACTTGAGGACTCAATGAGCCAGTTATCATTATTATTATTATTATTATTATTATGTGTTACAGGGGTTGCACGTTAGCAGACAACCCCCCGTTTGTCCTTCGTCCTTCTGCGTGTCTAAGTTGTTTCATATTATGAGGCATTTGTTATCAAAAGAATTAGAAATCATGAATTGTAAGCCCTAATTCAATTCAACGCAGGTGGCCCCAAGAGTAATTAATATACACGTGATCAGTTTGAAGAGGAACGGGCATTGTTTAAGTCGATAACAATGCAATTCAATGGGTTGTTATTATAACGGTGCTATTCATAGCATTTAAATTATTGAGATGATGTTTCATGTAGAAGGTTAATTATTCATCGCAGATGAAATACTGAACAAGATATGACTGTGCTCTTCAGCTGAATTTGCTACCAAACATTTTGAAATTTTTAAAGGTTAGAAAATGAGTGGAAACTTTGTTAAGTAAGTTGTATTAAAAGTTTTTGTTTGTGAAAATATTTTCCAGCTTTTCGAGGACTGTTGGGTGCATTTTTATGTATTTGTGGAAATGTACAAAAATAAAATGAATTTCTGATACGCTCGTTCAATTTGTGCATTGACTTGTAAAGATATTAGGCATTTAGGGAGGGAAAGATGAAATATTCTCTTGTTTTTGCACTTTATTTGAGAATGTATTTAACTTTATAAGTAAGTCTACACTAGGAGAAATATAATTATTTTGATATATTTCTTGTATATCCATTTAGTTACTTAGGTATCGCTTATAAGGAAGGTTCACGAAAGAATAGTTTTAGTTCCTTGAGTTTGAGGCACTGCTTGGTAAGGAATTGAACGCAGGGATGAAGAGAAATTTGAATATATCTAGACTTATTTTGTTGCTTAATTCATAGACTTGTTCGGTATTGTTTGGCAATGAATGCTTGCATAGGAACAGGAATGCCTGACAAGTTCTAATCCCTTTTTTAAGAAATTGCTTTTCACTCAATGCTTAACCATGGCTAAACATCTTTTTGGTTGATGATGCATCAATAAATGATAATGATAATAATAATAATAGCATTTCATTTTATGTTCAGTTACTTCTATACAAATCTCGCTATTTAGATAGTTGATCTTGGCATGCCTATTTACAGCGAATAAGAATGATTGTTGATAAAAAAGAAATTTAAGCAAATTGATGTAAAGAGGGACAGGATCAGTCCTTTCCTAGTTTCTACGGCAAAAAATAATCTGAGTTGTTCGTATGATTATAAAGGAAAGTTTAATTAGGAAAAAGTGGAGATTTTTTGTCGAATTATAGTTCTTTACACATTTCTATAAAATAGAGAGAGAGGAAGGCCCAAAAATGCTAAGTGAACCCATAGAAAGGTTTACGAATGCAGCAGAGCGTTAGATAATGATAATAATAATAATAATGATTTTTTTTTAAACTTCATCCATAATATATTCTATTACATATAAAGACAGACCTCTCTTAACAGGTACTTTGCATTTTGCCTACTTGATCTATCATATTAGTTACAAGGTAATATAATAAAGATAAAAAAAGGGAAAAGGGTACAAATAAATGTCTTCCATGTTCTAATATGGAATAATAATAATAATAATCTCTACAGAACTGATAGGCGCATTACAGACTTTAACATTAAAACCTCATCGAAATGTATTTTCATGTCACAGTTAATTGTTGTCCAAGCGAATTTTGATGTTTTCGAAATAACAAAGGATAGGGGAAAAAATTCCTAGTTAATGGAAGCAGGAAAGGAAAAATCATAAACTAGCAGACAAAGAAGTTTCATATTTGTTCAGCAATCCTTAGAGTATGAGAATTGAGATGATTGCCAAAAAGGAATGGAAATGTATAGGCAGCTGTGGATCGAAAACCACGTGATAATAGCAATTCATGCCTGTGATTGGCTGTTTGTCGGTTCATTTTGGAGTTTCGCAATCTATCAATATGGAAAAAGAATACTCTGATTTGGGCTCATCAGACCAGGAAGGGGTTAGTAAGTAGCGATTTGTGAAAACATGGCATCGTCAGTTCATTTTTCGCGAGGAAATTTTCATTGTTTTTGCTGCATACATTAAGCGTAGACGAGCCAACAATGAGATACCTTTCTTTTCGAGACGACAAGTGTAAATGTGCGTAAATATGATTCAACAAACTGAACAGGTTTTCTATAATTAATGACATACTTGCCTGCTCTAGACATATGCCTTTTTGTGTCTGATTGTCCATGCATTGGCTTGATAAAGTCATTGCACGTTAATCCACAAAATGTCTTATTCATGGTCTTCAATTACGGATGCCAGCTGCGCTCAACGGCAAGAGTGGCCAGCGCCACGAAGTTTAAGGGCAAACTCCTAGCTACAACAGCATGTTTGCTCGAAGCACGGTTTCTAGGAAGAGCAGTACTTTCTGAGTTTTAAATTATATTAGTTAGTATTCCTTTGAAGGTATATTGTAACATGCTTATATATTTATTAGTATATATAGATATATCTTACGTAAAATGCTGGTGGAGATATTGCGGATAGAACAAAAAAAATTAAAAAACAAATAAATTCAAAATACAAAACGGGAGCATTTAGCTTAGTATATTTGACCTGAGGGGATTCGATAGTCCGGGGGATTCAATATTTTATTTCAGATGAATTGGGATGGCTTTAATTTCTCAGATTAACTGATTCTGTATCCTCAAATGCGTTCATAGAAGGGTGGCTTTAGAGACATAACACACTGTGATGCAAACACCACAATTTTCTCCACTCTACTCGCTCTTGTGCATTCTGCATCCATGTTTTGCCTGCCCTCTCCTCAATTTCATCACGCCATCTTCTCCTTGGTCTTCACTTTGTTCTGCCCCCTTCTCTGGTCAAGGTATTTTTGTAATATTATTATTAATGTATTGTTACTATTTTAATCTAATTATATTGAATATGATGGTTATCGGAAGACGTGTTAAGCTAACAGACCGGTGCAAAGTTATGTAAGACCTTCCTGGTTTGTTTTGATTCGACTGTGAATCAAGTGAAACCGCTGCTTGGGTATAAATCAATGGTCTTTTCATGTCTTATTCACATCGCACCCGTTACCAATTTATCTGCTTATCCTCTGTTATTTGCCATTTTCCATAACAATAGGCATAAAGCATGGATAACACAGATCTCTATTATATCCATACAACTAAGGAATTTCTTATTGTACGCCAAAGTTTCGCACAACGTAGCGAAATTTTTGCTGGCCAGCGAACTCGAAATCTGTTCATACATTTCAGTATTAGATTGCAGCATAATTTATGAAGTCAAGGCAGTTTGGTGTTCTGCGTTTGAAGGTAAACTCATAGTGTTTGTATTTTTTGTTTAGAAGAGAATAATTTCAGACTTTGGAGCGCATGTTAGAGGCCCACAGCCGGTCTAGCTGGCTTGTACAAAGCTTATGTTAACTTAACAGATTCCCTGAAACAGGAAAATTTCTAAACTGGAATTAAGCCATTTCAGCAAGGCTAGTTCGCGGCAGATGTTGGCAAGGCCTAAGATCTTTCAGATCTAAATATCCATAGAATAGATTTGTTAATTTGTGAGAACTACACAAAAAAAGGTTAATTGAATCCCAACAATACCTTAACTTCATTTGTAAAATCATTCAACTCGTCTCCTTGCGTTCTCTCTACCCAAAACAACAACAAATCATTACGTCACGAGGTCACAACAAAACTACAGTGGAATTTTGCTGACAAGAATATTGAGTTTTACCTCGAATTGTCCTGGTTTTCGTTTTTGATACGGGTGTAACTTCTAAAAACTATTTGATTTTGTTGATGGTCAATTATATGTCGATATATGTCCACATATTTATTTGTATATTTACAAACATACATGTATATATGTATTTGTATTTTATATAAAATTGGTATTATTTTGTACAAAGGTAAACGTAGGTCTGATGAAGATGCAAGTCGAAACGTTTTAAGAGTTTAATTTCTTTTTGTTGAGTACCTATTTAATATTTAAAAATTTCTGTGGTAGAGCTAATGAATGTTTCATATATTACATATATTTATTATGTCTACATAATTATATGTTTGTGCTTAGGTCTGTTCGTTCGACAGTGCTCAATGCGGGTGCACGTAGAGCGCGATGATGAAAAAGACGAAAAATCTACATTTGATATCCCTACAAGCCTGTTTCGTGAGTAGATCACACTTGAGGAGATGTTGGAACACTAACTGGTAGAGATATCAAATGAAGTTTTTCTTCTTTTTCAACTTACGTTTGTATGTTTATGATATGAATATGACTATGATAACATAATAAGTACGTAAAAACAGAGGAAAGGAGAGCAGAAAGGCCTTTTTGGCACACTGTGGCCATTAAATACGTTGGCCTTTATAATATAAATATAATGATAAATTAGGTTTGGAAACATCATGTTATTTGGCATTTGAATGGCATTTGAATGGCATTTGAATGGCATTTGAAAAGCAATGATTTTTCGCTCATTTAGGCTTTCTTTCTTAGCAAATTCTTCCACTGTTAGCAAATCAACGAAATCATGCCAATTATCTCAACATACTGTATAATTACGTCATAGCAACTCTTCAAGTCCACCCCAACCTCGTTACGTCATTTTTTAAAACAGACCCTGCTTGGAGATGACCCCTCGTTGTACAAAACTTATAATGTCATTCTTATTCTTTTCAAGACCACAAAAGCCACATCCTCTGCGAAGCCCAATGCGCAGTTTCTTCAGGAGCAGTACCGTACCAAGGTCTGTGAAACTGGACCATGCTGCCTCTGACGTCACCAAACAATTTTCGATTTCTCCCGATGGTGAGTACAGACGCCATATCCTCTTGCTCGCTATGCATTGTGGGTTTTTTCTCTTTAAGATCTACCAAAAGCAACAATTTCATTTGCATCAAACCTTGCTTTCATTGGCTTAGGGTGTCAGATGTTGTTGCTCTATAACCAAAGGAACCAAGAATTATATTTTACAGTAAAGGGGATTTCCCCTGCCCCCTGCCCCTTAATTGAAAACCATTGGTTTCTTGACATTGATCTATTTCTTTGCTATCAATTGCCTACCCCCACTTTTTCTGAAGGTTTCCCAGTGATATTTTTTGTTTACCTACAAATTGCTTTGTTTACCCACAATGTATTGTTCTTGTTTATTCATCTGATCATTATTATTATTATTATTATTATAAATATTATTGTTTCATTTCTTTAAGGAGGGTTGCCCTTCAGCAGAGGCTGTTTTACAAGGGGCCCTCCATTTACAAAACTTACAAACAAATATCGTTTATAAATAAACAACTAAATTATCCTAATTACAATGAAACATACATTATTATCAAAACCCCCACCATAAACCCTACTAAAAGCTGCTAGAAACCCCCCTAACAACCCTAAATTACAAAATACTTAAATTAAAAAAGAAAAAGCTAATTACAATTAAAATATATAAAATGTATAACTGAATATTTACAATAAAAAGAGAAAAAGAAAAACTAAATTTATAAAAGAAAATTAGATCCCTCGAAAATAGATCTTTCGAAAATATTAAGGGAAGGTGACGTTTTTGATTATCCATACTTCTTTACTTCCTCATCCTTCATCACTGTTTGTACGAGATGTAAACTTCTTCCATAGGTTCCGCATGGACATTAGAAGATGATGCGCCGAAGGTTGAAGTTAGCACTGTGGATGGAACCCCCTTCAGTCAGACTAGCAACCAGCTCTATTACAAAACGAGGCCAACAATTGCAAAAGAGGTTGGTTCATCATATCTGTATGCATTGTTCTCACATGTTTTTCAAGTCAGTTTAAAGTGTGAAAGTAAACCTGAAAGTTTATAAATAACTTGTACAATGTCAATTCATCTTGATGTCATAAATTATCTTTGCCTCTTTATTTTCAATTTGATTTCTTATTAGAGACATGTACTCGAAATTGAAGGAAGAACTGTGCCTATTTCTGTCAGGTATGCCATATTTCAGTTACATCAATTATTCAAATGCTCATTTTCATCTAAAATCGACACTGCTTTTAACAGCTTTGTGCATTCTTCATTAGAATCAGAAATGCATGATTTTACTCGTGACGTGCGCATCCATGACTGCGTAAGCCATCCCAAACCCTTCGGTGCCCCTCACTGCTAGGAAGGACAAGGCCGTTGTCCCACCTCCCCCCTCGCCCCACTGTAGCTATGGCCCGGAGAAAGGAATGAAAGGAGCCTGTGGACCCCCTAGTTAGTTATTTTAAGAAGATGTCCTAGTTTCTTCATTTTGCAACCGAAACATTTCTACTGAAAGTCTCACTGATAGAAATCATATTTGCAATTAGTTTCTTCAAGGGAGTCTTGCACGGTTGATTTTGTCATCAGTTGAATGGTTGCCGCTTATCGAGATCGGAAAAGTTTGAAACAGCTCAAAAGAAGCGACAAAAATTGACGAAACGAAGAGATTCGCTAAATGACTGAAATTCGCAGGGGCAGAAGGACCGCACCCATTATGCCAATTGTGTTGGCTTCGTTAGGCAATAGTTTTATTGTTCGTCTTAGCGTTTGAAGTTTTGCTCGTTTCAAATAAAGCTTCGAAAATTGCAGCTTATCGTTGTTGGTGTTCCTCCCTAAGCAGATGGTTTCAGGCCTAAATGGTTTCCACGCGCTGTTTTAAGCCCAATCTAAGTCCGTCGCGATGTGTTCGTTTTGCAACGGGCTTTGTGTTTTCGCAAGTTAATCCATGGAAGCACAGGGTAGTGTGGTAGAACTTCTGATTGTGCCTCGTGTCGTATTTTAGACAAACTTGCGTCATTTGCAAAGTTTATGCGTTCTGTACACACGTGCACCATTATGTTTTCTATGCCCACGTGCACCATTTCTAACCCTGACTCTAATCCTGAGTTATCCCCGATGCCCCCTCTTTCTGTAGACATCCCTGATTGCACCGCACTGCATCCGGGATAACAAATCCTAACCCCTCCCTTAGCTCCTTACCTCTGGCCTTTGCTACATTGTTTGAGTGTGGTGATAAATACATGTTACAAAAGATTCATGGTGTTAAAAATTTGAAGTGTGGGACTGTTGGCGCACCAAAGATCTTGTCAAGATCGGCCATACTCTGCTCTAGCCTATAGCACATGTATCCAGAATATTTCTGACTAGGGTCTTGTTTATCTTTCAAGACATCTATTGTTGATCTGTTCTTTTTAACGAAAACTCTGCAGAAAACAGACCTTGGTTTGGAATAATTGATAAATAAAGGAATTCTTGCGGTAATAGATTTTTCTTAACAATCTTTTGCGATATTTATATCTCGACTGTTTTTGTTGCCGCTAGTGTGAGATTTTTCGCTCTTTGCGTGAATGTAGCAAGTAAGGCGTTCTTCCCGAGCGCGTCAAGTTCTTCGCTGCCAGCATGTTATTCGTCTTGAGCATTTTACAGCGACAGTGCAGGTGATACGGAAGGTTTTTGTCTCCCCGGCTGTTCAATTTTTGATGATGATTGCATTCGCGTATAACTTGCTATGCTGTTTTGTTTCTTATCATTCTGTCTCTCCGCTGCAAGTTGCGATCAGTCAGTTCAGAACAATCTGTTCAACGTAAACTTGGTTAGCAGTAGATCGTTCTTACCTTGCTAGAAGTGCATTTTGACTGGTGTTGACCGCGTGACTGCCCTAGGCTGGCAACGAGAATCATGTTTTTAAAAGTCAGATTTCGCGAGAGAACAGTTAGCAACCCAGAAAGACGTTTCATGTAATTATTCAACATTTATTTTCTCACCATGTACTTTAACGTTTTATCTCGATAGTTTTTCAGAATTTTCCGTTAAATGCGTTACACTGTGACATTATTCAAAGACTAACTATTAAATGTTTTTAATCCGTGTGTTTCATTTACTTTAAACCGGGAACACACCTGTTTAGATAAACGACTTGATTCGCGATTCTAATATCCAATCCTAAATCTAAAATCATTATTACAGGAGCATGCGTTGAAAATGATCTTATTTCAAGTACCTTATGTAAACTTAAGTTAAAATAGGATTTTCCTGCGCTCTCTTTATATCTCTGTCATCGTTAAGTCATGCATTGTTCTATTTAGATTTCGTTGATTCAAATCGCCCTTTTTCAGCGTGAACAAATTACTTCTTGGCCTTCCAACGCCTCCAATTAGACGCTGATGAGCCTCAACATAGAATGTCAATGCTGAATGGGCTGCTTTTTTCTCATCATTTTTGAAAATATGACCTAGCGTGAGCCAACGTGTGTCGCCAACTCTTTCCGATAACTTTGCAACGTTGCATCTTTCATACTGTAAATTGTAAAAGTGTAATTTGAAATGGGAATTTTAAAAGTAAAATCGATAAGAATATCAATTGAAAAAATGATAAACTGCTGTATTTTTCTATCAAATCTGAAAACTGATATGCATTGATTTTTCACAATATTCTCATTTTTATTTTAGTTTCAACGATAGTTTCGTGCAAGGTTCACCGCCTCACCACCAAGATGAAGAAAGTGAAAGTTTGCATGAATTTTTGCCGAGGTGATTAATTCTAATTATTCTATATTTGTTTCTTCTTTACCAGTTTGACAGGCATGACAAATGCCAGGAGAAAATGGCCGAATGCGACTGCGAGCAATATTACCAAAAACCCTTTAACCAGCTCTCTTCCCCCACCCCCATCCAATCTTGACCGAAAAATTTCAAATACCCATAATATCAGCACTGAGCCGGGGGGGGGGGAGGGGGGCAGAGGGTCAGATTTCTCACTATGCTATGACCAGGATGTAGTCTCGTGGAGGGCTTTCTATTTTGGGGAATTTTCCGCTTGGGTCTTTTATAATGGCGAGATTTATGAAGATCATATGCAAGACAATATGCGAAATTCAATTTTGAGCTTCAGATGTGAGTGCGTGGAAGCAAATTTCGCACAGTTTCAAGCGCAACAATGTCGCCGTTATTTTGAGCATTATGAAGCGCGGGAGGCAGGGAACCGCGTGAAAGTTGACAGGTGCAGACGTGGGTGTTTATTTTCGGACTAATCCTGCGGAGGTGTGGTGGGGATGTTTTGCCAGAAAAACGCCATGGATGATTATGAATCACTGCCTATTGGCTGTTCTTCACGATCACACCGTTTCACGTGATCACAATGTTTCACGTGATCACACCGTTTCATGTGATCACACCGTTTCATGTGATCACTTTAACAGTTGTCGAGCGAGCACACTAGCTTTGCAGACCTGTTTCGAAGTTCAATACGAGGCTCATATATAATCCAGATTAGCACTCTTAGAAAGTAACGTTTCTTAATTGATGTTTTTTCTATAGTTTCCCCGGGGTCAAAATCCACTATAAATTCTTCCACAATTTACCCCTCTTAATTTTAAATTTCATTCTGTCTGTAGAAGTTTAAAATATTAAAAAGCTAAGATAAATCAGACTTGTATTAGAGAATAATATATTGTCTCTACGCCATGAAATAGCATCGAATTTTCTTACCCCCTTCCAACCGTAAATCTAATTGGGGAATCATTTTGATATTGCAACCATGCCATTTCCACACCTTATATTTTTTGTCTCTGTACACATTCATTCATTTTATCTGTACGCCTAGGATATTATTCATATTTTATGACAAGTTAATTATCCCATCTCTATTAAAAGGTTGAAAATATTTTTGACATTGATTTAGTGGGTGTTGGCCTTTTCTTTTATTTTTTCAACTAGTAACACCTTGCATTCGAGTTATTTTTCTGTTGGCTGCCGCGGTCAGCTTTTCAATATTCAAACTTTCTATTCAAACAACGATTGAAACCGTCTGTCAAGCTCGTTATTTTATGTTATTAAATTATATAAAGACATCGTTAAATTCATATAATTTTCATATAATTAGTTTTTTTTTGCCGGGCCATAATTTTACGAACTTCAGTAATTTGGCTGACTTCATTTGAAGTGAGGATGTTTTCAAACAAGGATCTTGTGCGGCCATTTTCGAATGATGTACTTGACGTCCAACAGCCCAGAATGAACTTTTCCACTCTGCGAAAATGCGTCCGTGTTATCGATAAAGAGTTGAGGAGTAAAAGGGGATTCTTGCGTAGAGCCATGTTCAGTAATAAAGTTGAAATTTTCAACGGGGATTCGACTTTAAATGTTCATCTGTGCAAGTAAGTGTTGGGTATTTTATACTTCAATGGATTGATTGATCAATGGATTGATTGATTAATTGATTGATTGATTGATTGGTTAGTTGATTGATTGATTGATTAATTGTCTGATTCATTGGTTGATTGATTGATTCATCGATTGTTTGATTGATTGTTTGATTGATTGATTGATTGATTGATTCATTGATTGATTGATTGATTGATTGATTGATTGATTGATTGATTGATTGATTGATTGATTGATTGATTGATTGATTGATTTGATATATTTAAGAAGGGTTGCCCATGAGCGTTGCTAAGGAGGGGCCCTCCAAAAATTATTTTTATTTTTAATAATTCTTTCATGCTATTCAAGTTTGTGAGCAACACTAAGTTGGTAAGAATCTTCAAACTGACATTATTTCCTTGTAACTTTTAATATTTCAAGTTTGAGCTGAAGTTTTCCAGGATATGTATAGTAGATATATAAATAGATATTGTTAAGAAGAATAAAATTCACCCTCGAAGGGGAGCCTTTAGTGTCAGGCCAGGGAACGAAGAGGGATAATTTGAAATCCTAGGCAGAACACCCTTAAACCACTGACCCCTAGGAAAAGTATTCTTGTTAACCCCAATAACATTTGAATTTTGACATAGTGACGTCACTAGCGTCCAGTCCACAATGAAAAAGTATTGAATGAATCATATTTTGGAGGTGTTTAAAGAGGCTTGAAAAGGAAGTCGGAGATTTAAAAGGAATATGATCTAATACTTGTGATAATCTTTAAAACTAAAAACGGCTTAAATGCGGATTCAACTTCATGTTTTGCACGCCATTATCACCGTTACTCAGTTGATCAGAGCATGATTGTACTTAGGGTGGTAAATTCGTGAATAGGGTGAATAGGTAAGTGAGTACATCAGGGTGTCATTGGGGTGTTTCACCCCATACCTACAAGAAGATCGTATTTTTACCTGAAGACTTTTGATAACTTGCTAGATATCCCTCTTCCTGGCATCACATTTTGTTCTAGCTTCAGTTTTCAACCGGATCGTTGCAACAATTTCGCTTGATTGGAGATTATAGGGGAGGGGGTAATTTACACGCCAAAATGGGGGAATTATCAACTAGAGAGTTGTATTTCCTGCGAAATCGAAACTTTTTATATGTTGACTATTCACCGCCATGCAATGTATGAAGGGGAAATGGGGTGGGCACATTTTCCAAAGTTTGGGAAGAAATTCTCCCCTTTTGAAAGTGATTTCGTATGCCCTTCTTTAGAGTCAACATTTTGTGAGACATAATCCCCCTCTCTACCTGTGCCCCCCCCCCACCCAGCACGAAAGTGTTCCAGAGAAACTGTTTCATTATAGGCAACAGAAAGAGTTTGCTTTGATTTCAGCTCACGTTAGCGAAAGATTTATCACAATTTGATCATGAGTTAAGAATTATGTTATTATGTTGCTACATCGTTATCAATATTTTATCTGAAAAAACTGCGAATGCGGTTGCAAATAAACTTCTTAGTGGTTGATATGACGATGTCATAAGATCGTGCTTAGGAACGTTTACGTCATCAGTTTGCGACTGTGATGACAAGGGGGTGACCACGCCTTGTCTCAAAACCAAACTGTGTGCTCCGGGACAAGCACCGCGGAAAAGGGGGGGGGGGATGGGGGGCTATAGTTTTTTCAAAGATGTGAAATGTATTCATATATTCAACTACTAATATAGGATGAACATAAGAGTGTGGCTTCCAAAATAGCCATTTCCTTGCTTCTAAAAGGGGCGTGATTCAAACATTTTTCTTGGGAGAACCCCTTAGACCCCTATTCTTTTCCCTTCGCCCGATTTTATCCCCCTCTTTCAGATCCCACCGCGGTTCTTGCGGTAGCAGGGAAGGGATGTACTGGGCGGCTATATGACTTTCCCCACTTGGAAAATGTTGGAAGAAATAAAGGCTGAAGAATATTAGGGTATCTTCCAGAAAAGATACAATTCTGGATGTCATTTTCAATTTCCCCCACATTCGTGACAGACACAATTCACCTTTTTTCTTTGTGTCTAAAAACAGCCCATAAATCAAAAAAAAGGACAGTCTCAACTGAGACTCAACTTTAGCACAAAATAATGATCTAAATTCCAATGAATTGTGTTTTTTATGAATTGTAACCGCTCCCTGTGTACCCATTTGCTAACCCGGCAAGCAATTCATCATTTGAACATTGGCCTTCTTTCTTTAGTTTTCAATAAGTCACATTTCCGATTGTTTCTATTTTGAATGAGGCTACCGGAGTTCTCAAATCCTTATGCCTACCGGCTTGAATTAGCATGTTTTCACATGTCTGTTGTCTGATTGTTATTACGATCGTAACGAATTTCTTCGAAACGCAACCAAGTCCACGTTTAAAACGTACATCGAACAAAAGTACGATTCTGTTCGATATTCAGTCTTCAGATCGATGTGACGTATGATTTTGTACAGTCCCGATTTCAATGACGTAAAACACCTTGCTGCATGGTTTTCTCCGGTTAGAAAACATACGTTGAAATCAGATTCGAAGCTTTGATGGAACGGTTAACCGAGGTGGTGAAGTTGCAAACTCACGTCACATCTCGCTTTGGATTCTTCGGTTTCAGGAATGTAAATAATTGATCAATAGATAAAGAACTTTAGCTTGAAGTCGTTCAAGTTGCGATATTGGACGCTTTGGTGTTCTTGAAGATCGGAGTTGTGAGAGAAATCGCTCGATCGATTGGTGAGCTCAAGGCCAAAATGCTAGAAACTCGAACTTCAAAAACTAAAAGTCAGGGGAATCTTTTGACGATACTTGAAGATCAAGCTTTGGAAACGTTGCGACTAAGATCGGTTTTTGGTCATAATGTAAAAACTTCGGCGTAAGTGTCCTTTTCGTATCAACTACTGCTTTATAAATTTACTTGATTTCATTTTATTTTTTGTTTCTTTGTTGTTTTAAATTTTCATTTATTTTCTCTTGAATTTACATTTATTTTATCTTGAGCATTTATTGTTTGCCTTTTTGGTTTCTTAGTTTGAATAAAATAAGATCCCAATTCAAATGATTTAATTTGAGATATTTTTATTATCAAATTACCATTTCATTAAATTTTCATTCTATCATTAATTTTATCAATTTATGATTTTTGAATAGAACTATTTTTCACTTTATAGTTACTTTTTTATTTCACACACCAAAGATTATTTTCTGAAAAGCAGTTAATTATGATTCACGTTGTGGAATCAGATACAGGCTCAGTTTTTCGTCAGAGTCTAACCATTTGGTTGTAGAAAAACATCGCACTCATAATGATGCCCTTTTAAGAATTGATTAATGTTTTTAGACTCATTGCATCATTCATGCAGAAAAAACACCTTATACGACCTGACAGTGACGTACAGGGAGGCACATCAGGGTTATGTGGGGGGCACACCCCTCACATTTCTGAGCCGGTCAAAAATTGTTTTATATTCACAATAATTGGTCGAAAAACAAAAAATCAAAGCAGAAAAATTTACAAACGTCCTTCCATAACACATCAGACGAAAAACTCACTTACTTTTCTACCTATTCGGACTATGATGAAAATCGGTCCAGTCCAGCTAGAATGCCCCCTCCCCCACCAAAAATTGGACGTGCGTCCCTGTCTCTGTTCCACCTCCTATGCCCTCTAATTAGCGTAAAAGATGTTCGTGTGGACAGAAGCACAAGCGAGACCGTGTGAAAACATAGCCTGTTAACATTGATGAAGGAGAACGTTGCGGCTAAAGTGGACGCCAGAAAATTTCCCAGTAGGCCACTCCTGCTCCACATTCAATGTGCGAACTCATAGCTCGAAACTCGATCTGCTCATAACATAGCCTTAGTAATACAGGGACTGACCTGTGGTTACCGATGAAAAGGTCCGCAAATGGCCAGAGATGTTTGTCTCATGGAGGCACAGGCTCTTAAGCCTTTAGTTTTTAGTCATTAAAGTTTTAAGTATTGTAAAAAGGGTTTTATAGTTTAATTTTATTAATAGTTTGTGAATTTACTTTATAGATGGTAATTAATGTT
>OZ025191.1:8704975-8909975 GCA_964019065.1 Catostylus mosaicus
TCTTAAAGCGATTACAACTCTTTTATCCCTGGAGGGACAATATGATTATCACCAAGAATTGGTTATTTTTAGAAAATGGGATATGCTATCAATAGCTTGACTCATCTGCAGTTCATTATTTTTAAGGCTTCTTTGCCTCTACATCAATTATATTACCCCCTTGTTATCTTATCAAACGCGTCAGTTCCCACTGCACAACTGCATTGTCACCGGGGGGTCAAAGAGATGATTAGGTACCTTGTAACAGCAATCTAAGCATTGAACAGTGTAAACTTGATGCTAGAGTTGCAAGAGTTGTAAAAAGTTTCAAATTTTGGTTTCTAGAAATTCCATCTGATACTCCAGTCGTATCAGCAGCGCCATTATCAGATCGATCAATAATTGTGTTGATAACACCTGGAAATCACAAGAGACATGATGTCATTACCAAATATAAGGGTAGGAACAATCTTTATTTCTACTTGTATAACTGTTTTTAACACAGAACACTGTGAACTGGTCTGTTTCTTACTATACTATACTTCATTGTACTTCATTGCACTGTATCGTATTGTACTGTATCGTATTGCACTGTATCTTATTGCACTGTATTATCTTGTATTGCATTGTATTGTTTGGTATTGTATTGTATTGTATTGCAATGTATTGGATTTTATTGTATTGTATTGTATTGTATCGTAGTGTATTGTATTGTATGGTTTTGGATTGCATTGAATTCGCTATCTAGTATTGACTTGTATTGAATCGTTTTGTTCTGTATTCTATGGTTATGTATGCTATTGTCTGGTATTGTATTGTTTTTTATTGTATTGTATTGCACTTCATTGTATTGCATTGTATTGTACTGCATTGTATTGTATTGTATTGTATTATATTGAACTGCATTGTATTTTATTGTATTGTATTGTATTGTATTGTATTGTATTGTATTGTACCATACTCTACTGTTTTGTATTGTATTGTATTGTATTGTATTGTATTGTATTGTACCATACTCTCCTGTATTGTACTGTATTGTATTGTATTGTATTGTATTGTATTGTATTGTATTGTATTGTATTGTATTGTATTGTGCGGGGCTTTTACCTACCACATGTCACGTAACATTTACCAAACTCATTCTGGTTTTTCCTTCCAGAATTTTATTCTGGCCCCTATCTTCCCCCGCTACAATTAGGCAGCTTTTTGACGTAAATAATACAGGAAATTGCCTCAATTTCAAATTTGCTAATCAGTTTATTGAATGATCCCAATATTTGCCATGGAAAAGAATTTATTAAATTACACGTTGTAATTGTCTCCATTTCGCAATTTGTATGTGGGAACAAGCATTTACGTTTTATTGCCCATTCACTGTAATCTTAATGTCCATTAACATAATTTAAGGCATCATAATAACTCATTTTTATCAATTTAACTTTCCACTACGGTAATCATTATTCTCGATAATTTATTAACTAAACCATTGAATTACTGTCCAGAGTTCAGAATAATCATTTCAGTATTTTCAGAACTTGTAAACGATTTTTTATATTTTAATGCAAGTTGAATGGAGCACTGAGGAAGACTTTCAAAACATCAAAGGAGAAAAGCTAGTCATGGATGTTAGAAATCTACAATACACTATCAATGGACTTGAAAAGGTAATGCTAGATATAGTTATTAGTGTATAGGAAATTGTCACAAGAGAAAAATGTTCAGAACTTTCTGAATTTTGTTAGCGCTTATCGATAATTAATCCATTGGAGAACGGATACGGAGCTGATAATAGTGTTCGTCAGGCCTAGAAGCAAAATCTAATGGAAGTAGACGTAACTACAGGTTTAACCCTTTCACCCCTGGACGGGCCATATGGCCGAATGACAAACACCGGAAAAGATAATTTATCAGGGGGTTAAGTACAAAATATTGTAAATATTCTGATGGCAGTTTCTTATGATAGTTTACGCTTTCACCTAAGTTATTTGACTATGCTACCCCCTGATAAGCGTAGAATTATATGGGTTTTATCAGTTAACTGAAAATAAATCAGGGTGCGAAAGGATTAAGAGAAGTTTTCAGTTTTCCATTAGCCTAAAAATTAGATTTGGCTCCCCGTCAGTAAGCAACTAAAAAGGCAAACACAGAGTTCTAATAGTTCGAAGCCTCTTCCAAGAGGTTTCTTTTTTGGTCAAAATTAACATACCCATACGGGGGCACATCAAACCATTTTGGCTAACATTGGAAGTACAGGGTAGAGTTTTTTTAACCTAGAACCATTATTAACTACTGTTATTATCACCCAGCAATACAATAACATATGTTTTGCACCACAAGGATCCATTCTTTTGCTAGTTCTATTTGACTAGTCTCGTATATGCTCTTTACGGTTTTGTATTATATTGCAGAGTAAAAAATGGTTTATTCGAGTGCGAGTTGGCAACTTGAAAGGATTCGGGCCCCCCGTCACACCAGAACCTCCTTATGTTGTGCCGTCGTGTAAGTAGCAATATTTTTTATTCAGCTTTCAATAATGTTTCTGCTTAAAGGGGGGCTATTGGAAGGGGCATAGCAAAGATCATACGGAGACGAGTAATGTAGCTAAAAACACAGTACTACCAATGGACATTACGCATGTTTTGCTGTCATTTCAAAATTACACCGCTGTCTAGCGTAGCATTCGACTCTAAGTTGGGAAGAGTATGGCAGCTAAACGCACGGTGCTACAAATGGAGTGGCCATTGTATATAATAGAGCCCTTCTCTTAAGCATTTAGCATTAAATGGAGCTGAGTATGGCAGCTAAACACACGGTGCTACAAATGGACTAGCCACTGCAACATTACACTGATCTCTTGCTTAGCATTTAGCATTAAATGGAGATGAGTATGGCCGTTGAATCCACATTGCTACCAGTGGAGTGGCCTTAGTAATATTGTACCGCTCTCATGCTAAGTATTCAGCATTAATTGAATGAATGTTACAGATAAACACACAGTGTTACCAATGGAATAGCCATAACAACATTTAATCTTAAATGTAGATGAGTTGAGTAACATTCATTGCTCCATTTGATTTGGTGAAATCGTTTCGTGTAGATCTACAATGAATCTGGGACCAATTTTGAACATTTCGCTTCATTTTGCGGTATATATTTGTATGTATATATGGAGACTTAATGACATAAATTCCAATTTGTTTTAGCATGGCATGAATTAAACAATAGCAAACCAAATTATATTGGATGTAAGGAAAGATTAGCAGACCTTCTTGATCAAATTTTTGATTATAAAATTTCAAGTCAAGAGAAATCCAGCCCTAGTAAGTACATTTATTTGAAAACTGGTATTTTTAGATGAGAATTATCTCATAATAATATCGATATTCCTGATTTTATGTGCTTCGATGCTGTCTTTTATTTCTGTTATTATTTTATTTGAAATGATTTTCTTTCACTGTAGTTATTGTGCAAATTTCTATAATTAAACTTTAAATTTTCATGCATTTCAGCCTCTGTTTCAAAGACATCATCATCCCCAACCTCGATGTCAAGAGAGTCCCCGAAATTTGGCAGAAAAGGATCAGTTTTTCGAACAATGTCAAAATACACTAATCTTGTTTTTCATTCTGCACCGAAACTGTTGAAAAGAATTAAATGGTAGGTTTTATTTAAAATTTTGATTAAAATAACAAAACCAATGACAAACCTTTTGGATTAAGGAAAGAGTGAGAATCTTGGTATATTTTTTCCATATTGCTGAACCTATCCATTATTGCAACCTTTGTGTGACCTTTCTATGACCTTTTTATGACCTTTTGACCTTTTTTGACCCTACTGCGACTTTTGTGACCATTTTCTTAGCCTATTGTAGCTTTCAAAAAGGGTCTATTTTCTTAAATTTCATGAAATGAAATCCTAGCTCTAGGCAGAGTAAAGTGCCTCACAATTTTGGTTTTGACGGGAGCAATTGCTCCTTCTCCCATCCACTTTTTCTAGCACCCATTGATTTATGTATTCCTATCATGTATATTTTATATATCCCAATGTATTTATAAATTTGTTTTGAATATTTTAGCCGTGGCATTTACTTTGCTGCAATGCTTTACAACGAAGATGACGACAGAGTTTTAGTAACAATGGATGAAAATATTCCAGTCGTTGAGGTTGATGATAATTATTCAAAGTCTTTTACTCAAGAGTTTTATTGGCTTGCAAAGGTAAGACCATGTTTCTCTCCTTTCTGATGTCATTACGAGTTAATCAGATGATGATCATGGATGTCAATTTTTATAGCTGGGATGGGGGCACAAGGTGGAGGATGCTGCCTATATTGTGCTTCTGTACAACTCTAAACAAAAGCACTACGTCATTATTCCGTTTAATTTAATTTTTTAGGTGAGCTGTACTTGGGAAGACGTTCAGCAAATGTTAAGTGATTCTTCCAAAGTTCATTCCTCGCATGCCATCCAAATTCGAAGAAAACTGCTACAAGCTAGCATGGTTCTTCAGGTATATTTTCAACCTTATTTTACTTCACCCTTCTTGTAATTCTTATATTTTTGTTGCTATGATGCTATCCTCTGATCACCTTTAATCTTCTTTTCGTTATTCCACCCCACTGTCTATCATTGATGACTGTTTCAAATCCTCTTTGCAATTTTTTCGTTTTGTTTAGAGTGCCACTGGAGTGCAAGACTTGGGATTTTTATGTTACAAGGCATTCAAAGACCCACATGGTAGCATTCTTCTGCTTACAATCAACAGCGTTAAGGTAAATTTCACTTTAATAATCAAATGTTTTCCTTCAATTTATCTGCTTCTAATTTTTTTAAAGATTTTGAGTCTTGTGTAAAGGGTTGGGGGATGTTACCCAAATACGCTAAGATTTCTCTTCTATTATTGTATTGTACTCACATGAATATTACCTCCTAGCGAATTTGCAAAGATGTCCACGCCCCCCCCCCGGATTAGAAAAAGGATAACAGCAAACGTTTAAACTTTTTACAAGAAGAATTGTTGTTAATTTTTTCGAATCCAAAACATATGATGGTCTTTGTCACTGTTAATATAATGTATCTGTTCAATTTTTTTATTTTAGAAAAGCGATTGTGGAAGCAGGCTAACAACAATGAAATGGGTTCCAGTTTCCAAACTTCAAAAAAAGAGTAATTCACTTCAAGATTCAATCGTTCCACAGCGATTAATACCATCGTTGCAGGTACCCAAAAAATGATATTAGCTATTATACTACATTATCAACATATGGTAATTCCATTAGCTACAAAACATAACCTGCTATCAACAGAAGCCCTGTTATCCTAAGAAAAAGAAAATTTACGCATTCTCTAAATTTAATAACCAATTCAGTGGCCTCAGATTCCAGATCTTTTTAGCAGACTCCTTGTCACTACCGTTGCCCTTTTGCTACCTTGCTAGCCATGTGCCACTGATGTCCTACGCCGAACTGCCCCCCTCTAATGCACTTCTCTCAAGCAACGCTCTCAGGGCCCCTCTTTCTCCTAAATCTCCTGAAACAAATTCTTACCTTCTACATTAACATGGCTCTATTTCTTCATTTTTAGGACCAAGTTTCATACCATCGTCGTAGTAAATCATCAATATCAAGGTATGAATAATACAAATTTTTTTGCTTTTTACATCATTAATTACCAATTTATAGCGAGAGGTTTTGCTGATGTTTTTCATGTTGTTGATCAAATAGCGATTTGTACAATTGATTTGCTAACTACTTATTTTAAATTGCTAAATATTTACAGATGTATCTTAAAACTGTTTATTCTTAGCATTTGTTGATTCATTCAGTCATTCATTCATTCATTCATTCTAATGTTCATTCATTCTAATATTCATTCATTCATTCATTTATTCATTCTATTATTTATTTATTCATTCATTCATTTATTCATTCTATTATTTATTTATTCATTCATTCATTCATTCATTCATTTATTCATTTATTCATTTATTCATTCAATTTTTCATTCATTCATTGATTAATTTGTTTGTTCATTCACTTCTATCAGAGGTCTTTACCTTGGCTACTTGAAACTTCGCACTGCTGTTGATTCATTATCAATAGTTGTCCCAGATAATCATCCTAATCTCCTGCCTCATGTTAAAGTCAGAGACATTCCAAACGTGACCAAGTAAGTTTTTTCCCTTGATTTTACCATCTCTTTTCCGATTAGATTCCTTACTCTCTCAGTTCCTTTCCAGCTTTCTCCACTCTCGCCTGTAATCATACCTTTATTGTACTGCTTACTATCTTAACTTTGGGCTGTCTAACGTTGCCTCAAGGCATGATCATCTTTATTAATGCAAGAAATGTTGGCGGGATTAGTAATAATAATTGTGTGGAACTATTGAGAATATGAGAATGGAAAAGAGAGATTTAAGAGCTAATGATGCCTGCAACGCAGGACTCGAACCCGTAAGCTTTACATGCCCTTGATCTAACCACTAAAAAACTTGGTAACATGTTCTTACTCGTTCTTACATTATTATTTATGAATATTTATTTATGATATTTATTATATATGATTATATAACAAGGTAAAGGATTTCACAGATTAATTTTATATTTTTTATATTCACTTAGGGAAGACTGGATGTGGATACAATCCCTGGGGACAAATTTAGTGAGTATGGTAGCTTGTTTTATGCATATCCCAGACTGAAAATGATCTGTGTAATGATGGGGGGGGGGGGGAGGAACAGGGAAGAGAATGGAAATAGGAGGGGGGTGATTGGAACACAGGAGAGCGGAAGAATGAGAATAAATAAGGAAATCTAAGGAATGAAATAAAGTGAATTAATTGTAGAGGAAAAGTAATTTCACAGAGGGAAAAGAATTACAGGATTATTGTTAATTGGATGAACAATTTTAATGAGAACCTTTTTAAAACAAAACTGTTGCCTTTTCTCACTTTTGCTTTCGAGAGAAAAATTTTTTTATGTAAAGTAAAAGTTTTCTTTCTTTCAAAGGAACATGGATTGGAAAGTAGTCCATCTGGTGCTGCGTTTGAAAGTAAAATAAAAGCCTCAGCAAAAAAGTTATTTTCAAATCTCGGAATTGATGATGAGGTAAATATGATTGTTTTGATGGTATTTTCATCAAATCCTTGTAAGATACATCTTCATTATTTTTGGTATTGCAAGCAAATGATAATTTTATAGGGTCGTTAATTGTTATATTGTCGTTGATAGGTGATTGACTCAATAAGTGATTGACTGTTTGTTGATTGATTGATTGATTGCTGCATCTGTTTACTGATTGATAGATAGAATGATCTGACTGATGGCATGGTTCATTGCTTGTTTTTGATTGTTTGACTGATTGAGTGATTCTTTGATTTATTGATTTCTTTTTCGACAAACAGAACATACCGTTTCCTGTCATTATATATTTTTGTTTCATTTTAGTACGCGAACCGGCATCGTATTTACAACAAAGAAGTAATTGAATTGAATGAGAACGTCCTTCTGATTTTGATCTTACCCCCGGTTGATGACATGTGCACTGTTCCAGGGCAGAGCGATTTATTCCATGCTTTATCTGGCTACACTTCGATTCCTGTACAGACATTCGAAATGATAAATACCAACACTTACCAGCCTGAAATTATGCGAACGTACGCACGAGTTTCTTCAATTTTGGAAATGGAGACATTTATATGTTTGCAGTCCGCACGGGAGGCAATGTCCCCTTCTGAATCAAAATTAGCCAAAGAGAGGCAGGCCTCTGTTTCAGGCTTCCAACAGGCTGTTGATATACAGTGGCACAATGCACGCTGGGTATTGGATGTTGTTCAGGTTGCTCGAGACAAAAACTGTAACTGTGGTGTGCTGGTCGGCTACCTGTATGATTCGGAGTACATTTACAATGAACCATCAATCTCTTCGCCTTCATCTAAAAGAGCCAAGGAACCAATCATCATACCTTCTTCGCCTAAACGATGTTCGAACGAGCCTGTGCAGGCGGGTAAAAATGGTGTAAAAAGCAATAGTTCTTTAATCAAAGTTTATGGAACTCAAGAAATTGGAGTATTTAATAATGAATTCGTGGAGATTTTGGTTACAAAAGAAACAACTGCAAAAGACATCGTGTTGCTTGCTTCCCAAGGAATGTTGCAATTTGTCAAAGAACCAAATCGATCATTTTTCGAATCTTCTTCTGATCGTGCGAGTTTTCTCGGACTAGTTGCTCTTTCAGGCTCAAAAGAAAGGTGCCTAAGAGACGATTTAAAGTTATTGAGTCTGCAGAATCCATGGGAAAAAGGAGATTTGTTCTTGAGATTGAAGAAAGAAGCTTACAAAGCAGCGAAACTCAGCAAATCGACTTCAGTCTAAGCCCAAAAATGATTTAGATGTTGGAATTAAATCAACAAAATCACTTACCTACAATTATAGGTGTCATTACGTTATTGGTGGCGGGTTTGGGGGGTTTAACTGCACATATGTGACTGTTTTCCGCAAAAAAACAGAAAAAAGAAAACAGTATATCAGTTGCCATGTAAACCATTCACTTAAATTTGTCTTTTGATATCTATTGTTATTACTACTCAAAACAGACGATATTGGATTTGAAGAAGCA
This sequence comes from Catostylus mosaicus, assembly GCA_964019065.1. Lineage (NCBI taxonomy): Eukaryota > Metazoa > Cnidaria > Scyphozoa > Rhizostomeae > Catostylidae > Catostylus > Catostylus mosaicus. The sequence goes on from OZ025191.1 coordinate 8,713,569, forward strand.
AATTCAATATGAGAATTTTATTAAATAAAGAATTCTGTCGACTTTGCACCGATCGTGTGTCGCAAATTTCACAGCCTCAGCCAGGGACGTAGCCAGGTGGGAGCTATCGAAATAGTTAAAACACTTGCTCAACTGCCACTGCGCCCTTCCCAAAACCACCTCATTATTTTATTTACAGTCTTCCCCACGTTTTCGTTCGGTCGCTAGGGACAGAACTATTTTAATTTGAAACTGCCAAAATTGCCCCCCCCCTCTTTGAAACTCCTGGCTACGTCACAGCCGCTGAAACAAGGTCTAATTTCCTGCAGTTGTATTTCCTTAATTTTCATTGATAGTTACTAAAGATGAAAATTTTGCTGGCCTTAGGCACTTGATCAGAGTTGATTATCAATAGATTGGTCTTGTAGATATGGATGGCGCTAGAAAATTAATTGAGGGTGTCTGATGCCCTGTTACAGAGTGAGCATTGAAATACCCCCATTATCGTTTATTTTGTGATATTTATTTCGCGAGTCTGCCGAGTGAGCAGCGCAAATTGCTAATTATACCGAGTGAAACATAGCTTGATTACTTTTGGATGGTTACCCCCCATGCCCCGTGGTGCCGCTCCTGTGCATAAAATTCACGTGATCTTTTCAAACCTAAAATAAGCATTAGAGGGTTGGAATTAACAAAATTTTCTCACCCCCCCCCCCCCCCTCTTAATTTCCGTGCCGTTGCCAGATATTGAATCAAATTTACAAATGTTTTATCTAGCTTGTGACCCGTTATAAAACAAATATAGTATCGAAATTGTTATTTCATCTTATTTTTTGTATGATAATTATAAGGATTATTTATTGAAAAGCATTTGATATGCTTTAATAGATTTGTTCAGAATGAAATTAGCCTCATTTTAATTGGTTTCTTTTCTTCTTTGGTCTTCTTTATTCTTCAAATATTCGCTTGTTTAAAATGTTCATGAAATGAATTTAAGAGCAAAAGAGTTTGAAACTGGAAAAATTAAATAGGTAGATGTATTTAGTACAGTGTCTCTCTCCCCCTATTCTCCATTTAAAAAAAGCTCATTGCAATTAAATATGTTTAGGTTTTGATTTGGCAGATGCGGTAAGGTAGAGGAAAATTAATTTTATTGACGGGGGTAAGTACCCCCATAATAACAGCCCTTCCCTGATATTAGACTGAAGTTGTTGTGGTTGCATTTCATTCGCCAATCGCCATTGCCGAAGTTGGCTGTAAAAACAACTCTAAATCGATAATTTGATTTGAAAGTGGTAATATTTTGCGGTTGGATTCAAATTAACGCAGATATGATTATTAATTACATAACGAAAGGATTTGTTGCAAGAGCTGGGGTGAAGAACTTGACAAGATTTGCGATGCAGGGAAACTTACGCCGGTCAATCCACCACACCGAAGGCCAACTTATTGAAGAAGCCCCAGCTCAAGTGAAGTTAGGCCTCATAAAAGTCTGCGCCATCGTTCTTCCTTTTGGATACCTGGGAGCAATTTTATCGAAGCGAGGAGCAGAATTTTTGGAGGAATGGAACATCTTTGTCCCTGAAGATGATGATGACTAATGCCGCGCTTAGATGAAAAGGTAATTTCGTTGATCGATGCTAACAAGGGTGGGGTAGGTTGCTCTTGGCCTAGTAGTTGGCTTTGCTAACGTTTCTCCCAGTTTCTTCCAGTTTTTTTTCAGTTTTTTTCGGCTTATCTCTGCTATACACTAGGTGAAATCTTAACACATAAAAAATTCCATTCAAAAACAGAAATGTTAATAAAAACAAATATTTTAAAATGTGGATTTGATTTTTATGCAAGAAATTACAACAAAATGGTAAAGTTTTTTGGAAATCTCTCAGAAAGAGCTCTCTGCATAGATTGTTTAGGAGTAGGACCCCACTGATTTAGAAAGCAAACTGTTAAATTATTCATAATTTTTGCCAGCTGTAAAAAGCAAACCTGTTTAGTACTTTGTTATCTGATGTGGACTTACTTATCCTTATCTTAGTACCCTTTATCTTTTTTTATGTACTGTGTGCATATTATGACCCAGATCAATCCAATATATCACTTCTTTTTTCAAGGCACCATGTTTGCGTTGCTGACTTCAGCCATTCTTTCTTTGCAATTTATTTGCCGATGTGGAGGATGCGCAAGTTGGAATTTGGTACTATATTTTAAAAATCTTAAATATGGATTTTCACGAAACTGTAATGTTGTAAATTTATATGGGTGACTAGCATTGTTATGTGGTTGTGTATTTGATGGTTGTATATCTTGTAACTTTCAATGTTTATCGTTAATAAAAAGTGGGTTGTTTTTGTTAGGGTAGATTTTTTATTTGAGTGTTGCTTCTTCATTTATAGGTAACATTTTGATTTAGATGACTTTTTATAAACTAAAGACAATATTTAACTTTTTGGTTAACCTAGCTTGCTTGCTCAAAAATCCTTCAAAAATCTTTTTAGAAAAGAAACAAATGTATTCCAGAGTGATTCCAGATCCATTGAATATGAACTAAGTGAAAATATTTAAAATTATCTTCTGATTCTTTATGTCTTGCTGTTAATGGTGCAGTAACTAAGAATTTGTAAGCCATGACATAAATATTGAATTTTCAATGACATTTCCTGATAAGAATTTGAAAATGCCCTTTGACCAAAGCTTTTTCAATTAACCTTGGATGGAATGTTAGCGATGCTAACTTTCCATTATGCTGTAACATAAAAATTGAAGAGGTGCACATCAACTTTCTTTTTAACTTCAACCATTCATGAATTTCCATCATGGAAAACCTGCATGAAATAATTAACTCAGCCCCTCCAAGCATAAAAAATTGTTCCTTTAAGGGGTTTACCATCAAGCAATTCTGCTGCATCTGCCTTCTCAAATTTTCACAAAAATAACACTTAGTCTGTCCCCTTGTTTCAACACAAAACCCAAAAGCTGCTGTTAGACATACCCTCAAAAACCCATACAGATACAGTTTTTATTAGAATATTTCCTTATGAAATTTAAACATTGTTAAACAAATTGTTCTCTTCCTTATTTTGATATTTTATGACTACAAACTCCCCTGAAAAATTAAACAAGAATTTATTTGAATAATGAAAATGAGACTATATTGATTTGATTAAGAGGCTATGATAAAATCTTTATGAAGAAGATGCAAAGATGGCGGCCAGACCCAAACAACCCGTTGCTAAAGGTGGAATGTGGTCCACAACAAAGCCACAAAATATCAGTAAAGAAACATCTGAACTTTTAAAAGGTACTTTTATATTTTATCAGCTTTCTTGTTGCTCAAAATGATGTTTTAGTTATTTGAAATAGTCAAAGGAAAGGATAACCTTGACCTTTTATTTAGGCCATTTTGAAATCTTTTAAGTTGCAATGGATATGTTATTTTGGATTAGGAAGACATTTAGCGGGACTTTCGAAGATTTTTATAGATTTGCTTCTTTCAACAGTCATGATGGAAGAATCAAAGTTGACAAATTTTCAGAGGAGAAAACTGCAAGAGGATGTCAAAAGTAAGTGTTTAATTGAGGAATCTTATCTAACTTAAACACAATTCAACATTAAATAACAGTATCTAGACGAGAAGAACTAGAATCCATAAGTTGCCAATCAGAATTCTATAACGTGTTCATAAGGAAACCAACACTCACCATAAAGTGTTCCTTTGAGCCCCAGCCCCCTCCCCTTCTCGCCATCGTTATTTTTATGCAACATTTTGCCAGATACTTCTGCGCCCTTTCGGGTATGATGGCAGGTTAAAATTGCACGAACATCAGAGCCGACACCAGCAGTGATATGCAGGGGGGCAAAGATCATCAATTTTCCGACGATCGTCACCGTGATTAGCCTGTAATCAATTTTAGTTCGTAAAAAGTGTTAAAAATGTTTCCGACAGGCATTCAGGTTTTCCGACAAACAGTCATATGGTAGGGCGGTCCGTTACCCATGCCCCAGTCTGCAGAGCATGGCAGAACTCGACGAGATCTCGCACGTGCAAGGTAATAAATGAGGGGTGCACGGCGTGCACATCTGATTCTCTCGGGTGCACCAAGCCGCTTTAGGTGGTATGAAACTCCAGGTAAACCTATATTGAGCCTATACCCATACCATGCGCGCGTGCAAGGCCTAACTTTTGGGGTGCACTTCAATCTGCTGCAAATTTTCTTGTGCATGCAGTTGCCACGCTCTGCAGACTGGCCCATGCCCTCCATTGCGGCTGGTTCTGATGAACATTATTGTCAATGAAATATTTTTTCCTTTGCTAGAAGGGCAATCATTACCAGTGAATTGCCTTCCAACATCAAGTAAACCTGGTTGCACTAAACCACCTCAAAAAGGAAAAAGCAAACCAACATCTGGACGTCAGAAGTATTCATATTCTGGCAAGAGAAGAAAAGAAGTGATTGACGCGTTAAAAGAACAAAATAAAGATGATTATCGACCAACTCCTGGAAGTAAGCTCCAAGTTAAAATAATTTCCATCTTATGGTTACACTTTAATAATAATGGTCTTTTGTTGGGTTGAATTCAAAGTATAATTCTTCTTTTGGTATGAAGTTATTATTACATGCAGAAGCGGCCTAGCGTCGTAATCACAGAGTGGTTAGAAAGCTCAAAGGGCCCAGACTAGGGTGTTTTCGCCAACACGAGAAGGGCCTGTAAAGTTTCTTACACTGCACTTTCGCAGGGTCCGGGTCGCGATCAGTCCACCCCTGATCACATGGTAACAGTTTCTTCCGCAGACGTCATCAAACGGATATGATGACAATTACCTCTCCATACCCCCCCCCCACCCGCAAATACCCACCATATTTAATTATCCACTTCACCCCCTGCAGATCAATCAAACATTTTCTGTTAATTGTAGAACTGAATTTAATGTGCTGTAATTTATTTTCTTTTAGAAACTATTACGGATAAAGATAAAGAAAAATTCCAGAATATGATGGCATTTGGACGTGATGAACCCCCTGTTCAAAATACTAAAAGCAAAGTTATTGTTGACCCTGAACCAGAAGAGGAAATAGACAGATTTGACGAAGGTACGTTTATTTTTTTCAAATGATGAATCTCATTTACTATTTGGAGAGTTTAGTAATTGTGCCTAAATCCTTTTCTTAGTTAACTGTTCATTTATCCGTTAATTTGCGCCCATTAATCGGCACCCATTATCATATTTAGTTTTGATGGAAATCGAAGACAGAAGGAAATTTTTGGATGAAATGGAATCGTTGGGTAAAGGAGCAAAATATAGATCACTCATATCGACGGAGATTTCACAGGTAAAGTTGATGATTATTTCTAATTGAAGCATTTTGCTACATTATCCACCCTTCCAAGGTCAATAATCGAGATAAATCTGGAGGACACAGGCCCTAGCACCCCACGCTGACGTTTGGTGGCTGCTAGGATCCCAGCCTTGGTTAATAGATGAAATATCTTGCTTGCTTGCTGCGAAGAAAGATAAACTGGAGAATAAAATTGGATTTCATAAAATAATTAATCCCGCTGGAAATGTGGATGAAAGTCTTTTGATAAAAATAAGTTGGGTGCAGTATGAGAAAATTTGGTTTGTTATTGCAACAATTTGCTTCACATCAAGTGCAGCGCCATAATTAGCTGTCTTGTTCAAAGAGGGGTGGGGCAGGGCTTGATCAACTTTGCAACATTTTTTGTTTGTTTTGGTCAATAAAACTGAACTGAATCTGAGTTGGAACTTTTTTTTACTTTTAGAAAATCCGTGAACTAGAACTTATTGATAAGCAAAGAAGCGCAGACCTGGATGGAACATTTCGAAGCAGTTCAAGCAAAAACTAATACCATATCGTTTTTAAGTTGATTTTGGCATCAAAATGTAAACAGCGAAACAGAGGCTCATGGTATGAGATTGTGACATCATTTTAGGCACGTACCTTACAAAACTTTTAAAAGGTTTTTGTCAATTCCTGCTTTAGTTTTTATTTCAAGAGGGGCATCCATAAAGAGAACACGTAAACATGAATAATCTGAATTTTTATTTTCACAATTTATCCCTTACCCTTGCAATTAAACCCCCCGCCTTTCCAAGCTCCTGTATGACTCAGCGCTTTTAATTTTGAAAAGGGGTGATGCCATGATGGTGAGAGGGGGGAGTGACTATCCAGCAAAGCCCCTTGGCGCCGCCACTTCTATCGTCAAAATTTTCAAAGTTTTGATAATATATTCCCTTCTCGACGGCCGCCTATTTTTTTCTGTTGATGTTTGGTCTTTTAAATTACAAGATGATCTGTTTCTTTAACAAGAAAATTTTGCAATCTACTTTACATTTATCATTTGTTGTAAATATGTTTTTTCCAAAACCTACTATGAACAATTCTTATTGTGTAGAAACACAAAAATCATCAACCAAACTAGCCGATTCATTTTCTTCTTTGTCTAAGTGTGAATTCAAATCAGAATTTTTAAATTTGTCTTTGCCTATTTTCATTCGGCATTCCCTTGTGGTATTTGAAGTTATGAACCGATTCTCAAGAGGCCTGTGTGAAGGTAGAGGTGAAAGGTGCTTTCTGGAAGTGTGAAGAGTCAATAGGAGACTACATGGGATTGCCGAAAGTAGTGGTGATTTATGATTTTTAGCTTGATTATGGGGAAGACCTTGTTATATGCACGCTGTTATTCCCTCGCGTGGGAGGATCTAAACTACGCTGTTTGCAACACAACATGAATGAATAACGGAGAAATCGTATCAATGTTGTCTTTGACGAGTTTACGAACAATCTAAGCGATGCAAGAGGTGCATGAAGATAGCTCATATTAAAATGTGATAACGAATTTCGCAAGCATACAATAGTGGTGGAATCTTTAGATTTATGGTGTCAACAGTGAAGTAAATTATGTTGGTGAAACAAGTACCGCCTTCCATGCAATCCTAAAACATTCGGACGCAAAACTGCTCGTAAAACTTTTCCTGCTGATAGATGAACGCAAAAATTGTGAAGAAGCCTTAAAGTAGACCATGTGAGTTTCCTTAACACCTTTTGCATTTCAGTTACATTGCAATTAAGAATTGGTTCGTGGAGATAAATTTTTGTTTTGCCACGCCTACCATCCATTAATTCTTGTTTATTATTTAAATTTTACCAAACCCAGCTGGACAATGCGATTTCGAAATTTTCCTCTCGTGCCCCTATTAGTCAACTTAAATATTATGTTCCCAGTAAGTAACTACCTGTTTCCAAATAATTTAACAAAATTGATCCTTTCAAACCACAAATTTTTTCCAAAAATGGCCAGCGAATAACATTACTTTTTCGCCAAAATTGGTCACTTTTGTAGACCAGAAGATTTTGCCAAAAATGCCAAACCTATAACCGTACTTTTCGGTTAAAATTGGCCATTTCTTCAGACCAATAGTTTTGCCAAAAATCGGAAGCCTGTAGCCTTACTTTTTAGCTAAAATTGGCCAATTTTTGGGACCACAAATTTTTGATAGAAATGGCAAGCCTATAACCTTACTTTTGGCCTAAATTGGCCATTTTTTGAGACCACAAATTTTTGATGAAAATGGCAAGCCTATAGCCTTACTTTTTGGCTAAAATTGGCCAAATTTTGGGACCACTAATTTTTGATGAAAATGGCAAGCCTATAGCCTTACTTTTTGGCTAAAATTGGCCACTTTTTGAGACCACAAATTTTTGATGAAAATGGCAAGCCTATAGCCTTACTTTTTGGCAAAAATTGGCCAATTTTTGGGACCACAAATTTTTGATAAAAATGGCAAGCCTATAGCCTTACTTTTTGGCAAAATTTGCCAATTTCTATGAACCACTAAATGTTGATGAAAATGGCAAGCCTATAGCCTTATTTTTAGGTAAAAATTGGCCACTTTTCGAGACCACAAATTTTTGATGAAAATGGCAAGCCTATAGCCTTACTTTTTGACAAAAATTGGCCAATTTTTGAGACCACAAATTTTTGATGAAAATGGCAAGCCTATAGCCTTACTTTTTGGCTAAAATTGGCCACTTTTCGAGACCACAAATATTTGATGAAAATGGCAGGCCTATAGCCTTACTTTTTGGCTAAAATTGGCCAATTTTTGAGACAATAAATTTTTGTTAAAAATGGCAAGCCTATAGCGTTACTTTGTGGCTAAAATTGGCCACTTTTTGAGACAATAAATTTTTGATGAAAATGGCAAGCCTATAGCCTTACTTTTTGGCTAAAATTTGGCACCTTGTGGGACCACAAATTTTCGATGAAAATGGCAAGCCTATAGCCTTACTTTTAGGTAAAAATTGGCCACTTTTCGAGACCACAAATTTTTGATGAAAATGGCAAGCCTATAGCCTTACTTTTTGGATAAAATTGGCCAATTTTTGGGATCACAAATTTTTGATAAAAATGGCAAGCCTATAGCCTTTTTTTTGGCTAAAATTGGCCAATTTTGGGGACCACAAATATTTGATTAAAATGGCAAGCCTATAGCCTTACTTTTTGGCAAAAATTGGCCAATTTTTATGGACCACTAATTTTTGATGAAAATGGCAAGCCTATAGCCTACTTTTAGGTAAAAATTGGCCACTTTTCGAGACCACAAATTTTTGATGAAAATGGCAAGCCTATAGCCTTACTTTTTGGCTAAAATTGGCCAATTTTTGGGAGCACAAATTTTTGATAAAAATGGCATGCCTATAGTCTTACTTTTTGGCAAAAATTGGCCAACTTTTGGGACCACAAATTTTTGATAAAAATGGCAAGCCTATAGCCTTTCTTTTTGGCAAAAATTGGCCAATTTTTGGGACCACAAATTTTTGATAAAAAAGGTAAGCCTATAGCCTTACTTTTTGGCAAAAATTGGCCAATTTTTATGGACCACTAATTTTTGATGAAAATGGCAAGCCTATAGCCTTACTTTTAGGTAAAAATTAGCCACTTTTCGAGACCACAAATTTTTGATGAAAATGGCAAGCCTATAGCCTTACTTTTTGACAAAAATTGGCCAACTTTTGAGACCACAAATTTTCGATGAAAATGGCAAGCCTATAGCCTTACTTTTTGGCTAAAATTGGCCACTTTTTGAGACAATAAATTTTTGATGAAAATGGCAAGCCTATAGCCTTACTTTTTGGCTAAAATTCGGCACCTTGTGGGACCACAAATTTTTGATGAAAATGGCAAGCCTATATCCTTACTTTTTAGCTAAAATTGGCCACTTTTTGAAACCATAAATTTTTGATGAAAATGGCAAGCCTATAGCCTTACTTTTTGGCTAAAATTTGCCACTTTTTGAAACCATAAATTTTTGATGAAAATGGCAAGCCTATAGCCTTACTTTTTGGCTAAAATTTGCCAATTTTTATGGACCACTAATTTTGATGAAAATGGCAAGCCTATAGCCTTACTTTTAGGTAAAAAATGGCCACTTTTCGAGACCACAAATTTTTGATGAAAATGGCAAGCCTATAGCCTTACTTTTTAGCTAAAATTGGCCACTTTTTGAAACCATAAATTTTTGATGAAAATGGCAAGCCTATAGCCTTACTTTTTGGCTAAAATTTGCCAATTTTTGGGACCACAAATTTTTGAGAAAAATGGTAAGCCTATAGCCTTACTTTTTGGATAAAATTGGCCAATTTTTATGGACCACTAATTTTTGATGAAAATGGCAAGCCTATAGCCTTACTTTTAGGTAAAAAATGGCCACTTTTCGAGACCACAAATTTTTGATGAAAATGGCAAGCCTATAGCCTTACTTTTTGGCAAAAATTGGCCAATTTTTATGGACCACTAATTTTTGATGAAAATGGCAAGCCTATAGCCTACTTTTAGGTAAAAATTGGCCACTTTTCGAGACCACAAATTTTTGATGAAAATGGCAAGCCTATAGCCTTACTTTTTGGCTAAAATTGGCCAATTTTTGGGAGCACAAATTTTTGATGAAAATGGCATGCCTATAGTCTTACTTTTTGGCAAAAATTTGCCAACTTTTGGGACCACAAATTTTTGATAAAAATGGCAAGCCTATAGCCTTTCTTTTTGGCAAAAATTGGCCAATTTTTGGGACCACAAATTTTTGATAAAATTGGTAAGCCTATAGCCTTACTTTTTGGCAAAAATTGGCCAATTTTTATGGACCACTAATTTTTGATGAAAATGGCAAGCCTATAGCCTTACTTTTAGGTAAAAATTAGCCACTTTTCGAGACCACAAATTTTTGATGAAAATGGCAAGCCTATAGCCTTACTTTTTGACAAAAATTGGCCAACTTTTGAGACCACAAATTTTCGATGAAAATGGCAAGCCTATTGCCTTACTTTTTGGCTAAAATTGGCCACTTTTTGAGACAATAAATTTTTGATGAAAATGGCAAGCCTATAGCCTTACTTTTTGGCTAAAATTGGCCACTTTTTGAAACCATAAATTTTTGATGAAAATGGCAAGCCTATAGCCTTACTTTTTGGCAAAAATTGGCCAACTTTTGGGACCACAAATTTTTGATAAAAATGGTAAGCCTATAGCCTTACTTTTTGGCTAAAATTGGCCAATTTTTATGGACCACTAATTTTTGATGAAAATGGCAAGCCTATAGCCTTACTTTTAGGTAAAAATTAGCCACTTTTCGAGACCACAAATTTTTGATGAAAATGGCAAGCCTATAGCCTTACTTTTTGACAAAAATTGGCCAATTTTTGGGAGCACAAATTTTTGATAAAAATGGTAAGCCTATAGTCTTACTTTTTGGCAAAAATTGGCCAACTTTTGAGACCACAAATTTTCGATGAAAATGGCAAGCCTATAGCCTTACTTTTTGGCTAAAATTGGCCACTTTTTGAGACAATAAATTTTTGATGAAAATGGCAAGCCTATAGCCTTACTTTTTGGCTAAAATTCGGCACCTTGTGGGACCACAAATTTTTGATGAAAATGGCAAGCCTATATCCTTACTTTTTAGCTAAAATTGGCCACTTTTTGAAACCATAAATTTTTGATGAAAATGGCAAGCCTATAGCCTTACTTTTTGGCTAAAATTTGCCAATTTTTGGGACCACAAATTTTTGATAAAAATGGTAAGCCTATAGCCTTACTTTTTGGCAAAAATTTGCCAATTTTTGGGACCACAAATTTTTGATAAAAATGGTAAGCCTATATCCTTACTTTTTAGCTAAAATTGGCCACTTTTTGAAACCATAAATTTTTGATGAAAATGGCAAGCCTATAGCCTTACTTTTAGGTAAAAATTGGCCACTTTTCGAGACCACAAATTTTTGATGAAAATGGCAAGCCTATAGCCTTACTTTTTGGCTAAAATTGGCCACTTTTCGAGACCACAAATTTTTGATGAAAATGGCAGGCCTATAGCCTTACTTTTTGGCTAAAATTGGCCAATTTTTGAAACAATAAATTTTTGTTAAAAATGGCAAGCCTATAGCCTTACGTTTTGGCTAAAATTGGCCACTTTTTGAGACAATAAATTTTTGATGAAAATGGCAAGCCTATAGCCTTACTTTTTGGCTAAAATTTGGCACCTTGTGGGACCACAAATTTTTGATGAAAATGGCAAGCCTATAGCCTTACTTTTTAGCTACAATTGGCCACTTTTTGAAACCATAAATTTTTGATGAAAATGGCAAGCCTATAGCCTTACTTTTTGGCTAAAATTTGCCACTTTTCGAGACTATGAATTTTTGATGTAAATGGCAAGTCTATAGTCTTTCTTTTTGGCTACAATTGGCCACTTTTTGAAATCACAAATTTTTGATGAAAATGACGCCTATAGCTTTACTTTTTGGGCAAAATTGGCCACTTTTTCACTTTTTCACCATAATCATTTGGCAAAATAGCAAATTTTGTGTTGCATGGGACTATTTCTTGCATTTGAAGAACATATGTGAAATGTAAGAGTGAAGGATAGATATAAGTCTTGAAGTGGCAAAAGTATTGAAAAATAAGAGCAATGTAAAAATTAGCAAATAATTAATGGAATAAAGAGAAAAAGAGAAGATTCGAAAAATAACTAGACCCTTGTTGTTTTATAGAAATTAGAAAAACATTTGTATAAATCACTTCAAAATAATATTCTTAAGATTAATGATTAATGATCTATGAAATTAACATCCATCTCAAATTGTTTTTTAATTTGTGCCTGAGAATTGGGGTTGATAATAGGGTGTGGGCTTCTAATCCTTTTATCATCGACATAGCTGTATAAGGATATTTCAAGCATCTGATAAGATTTATAGGGGTGCAAAATTCTGGAGCAATATATCTCTGCCAATGTTTAGAAGCAGGTGTGTCCAGATATTGAAGGGGTTAGTGTCCCTTTTTTTAAGAAGTGACAATTTCTTGCAGCTTAAAGTCATTGGGCCAGTTGAAGTATGAAAGGGTGAGAGTGGATAAATCGATATCTTGATAGAATTTAAATTTGGATTTTATCCGGATTTTTATGCAGAATTTAAGCAAAAATAACTGGCGCATTATTTGAAGGGATTCGGTCAATCAAAAATTAGATTCTCTCAATCTAAAAAAGGATTGACTAAATCGGAATAGCGGTTTGAATGATAATTACAAGAACAGTTTTGTGATACCATTAATGATCGATTCATTTAACAACGTACTTGGAGTTTTAAGTCTCAATTCGATTGATGATGGTAGACACTTAAAATGGAGTAAGCAACGTTGATTGTTGTCGATAATACCAGCGGATATTGCTTCACTTCCTGTCGAATAAACAAAGCAATCAGGTAAAAATATATTGACATATATTCTTAATATAATGAAAAAAAAGTTGAGAAAAGATTTATCATTTTTGAATACTTTGGAATCGAGCAGTAATTTCTGCTATAAGGTGTTACTTTTCATCAATGAAGATTTTACCAAAAACGTCAAGCTATTATTCCTCTGCAACGAATAAGGCTGAACTCATTTAGCAGGTCAAATAAATTCTGGTTATCTTGTTTCTATGGTGCCATACATTTTCCAGCTCTGGGTGATTTTCTTATGCTATTAAATAGGAGGATTTATGGTATATTATTAAGAGCAAAGAATAACCTGTAAAAGGTTTATGGAAGGCTACAATTTTGTAATTGCATTTCTCTCAATCATTCACCGTAAGATCTTTCATCTTTGAACAAATCCTATACTTAAGAGCAAATTTAATGAGTAAACAGCCAATTTATTAGCAAAAAAGACCCTTCCTATGAAGCATTGATAACAGATTTTATGCTTTTTACTTACCGATTATTTGTACGATATGAAAATTCAATTTTTCTTTGATATTCTGGCAAATTTCTTCAATTGTTGATGCATTTTGCAAGTTGATCAATTGCTTCTTTTCATATGACATATTCGTCCAGTTCGAACCATAAGTTGGTGTGTCGATTGTCAACGGCCTAACAAAATCAAAAACCACCACAGGACAGTTGATGAAGAGCCTTTTCTGTGTATTGCTGTTATCTTTATAGGATATATAACCTCCGATCACCATATGAAGCGAAGGAGCATTAAACTTCATAGTCAGAACTTGTCGTTTCAATCCATATCCATCAATTTGCGCAATATATTTACTTGTCTCTGAGGAGGCGTCTAGTTTTGAAGTAAAGTTTGACGGTGGCTGTAGACTGAGATAAACATCTTTCAACAAACTGGTGTTTTGGTTAATCAAGTACAATACAACCGTTAGAATCTCTGGTGTAAAAACTTTCTGGATGGATAATTTCATATTCATATCTTCACTGATAACTTCGATTCCTAAACTTGTGTAGACTTTCAACTCTTCAGGCAATTCAGGAACAATCCGTTCCGCTATTTTTTGCGTGGCTACGTCATCGATACAAGGATTTAAAGAATCAAGGAGATTTTCTGTCACCAAAGTGGCATCATTTTCTATCGATGTACCCAAAAGATCCTCTCCATTTTGTGGCTAGAAATAAATAGAGCAGAAATCAAAGAAATCTTTAAGTTTGCTTGCGCTGTTTGTGAAATAAAACACACTAAAAACCCGACAGATGAAACATTATTTTCTTTTCAACAGCAAATATAAAGGGAACTGTCTAGGAATTTGAGAATCTTCTGCATCAAAGAAGGATATTTTTTGAAAAATATGGTATAGCTACATAATATACTAACAGGATAAGTATGGATGATGATGATGAATATTGAATATAACAAGGTAAGGGGCTTAGTCCCCCTCTATTCCTTATTCACTTTAGAGTTGAAGCAACTTCAAGGGTAATGACATTTCAAACTATTTTCTCATAAATTACCTTGAAGCATTAATTGTTTAATAATGCATTATATCCTTAGTATTAAGGGCTTTTCATTACTCTTGCCTCTCCAAAAATGTAGGAATGTGCCTCTTGATACAAATGCTTCTGCTGTGGTGATGTTATTAAGCCAAACCAGGGGCAAAAATATGTTTAAATTGGCAAGCATGAAAGATACTGAAACAGAGAAACAAACAGACAGAAAAGTTACCTACCTTGTTATTGCTTGGTTCGATTTCAGCTGGTGATAAATTCATACCATCAAAATCACTTATCAGTAAATCTTCCGATGATGCTTGTTTCTCAGCTGAGTTTTCTTCCCCGGAATCATTTCTTTGGTCAGATAAGAGGTTCGATTCAGTTTCATTGCTTATAACCAGCCCTTCAAACAACGCTTCGTTCGTTTGATAATCAACAGACTTCTCATTCTCCGCTTCAGGTTTTTCCTCCGTTTTATCAACTTCGGCGTGTTCTGGTCCGGAGTTCTCACCGACCCCAGAATCATCTAAATCTAACAGTAATGTTGAAGTTTGCCTCTGGTCTGACAATTTGCCCTGCTCTTTATTCTGCTTAGTTGTTTTTGATCCTTTATCAAATTTTCGCCTAGCAGAAAACCCAGCCTTTTCAGGTCGGACGTTAACATTTTGCGGACTTTGTGCAAACAACTGCTCAGCCAGTTTCTCTTTTTCTGCGTCCTTCTCAGGTACTTTCGATGCTGGTTTTAAATGAGTTTCCTAAAGTGCAATTAATAAAACTACTTAAAAATTGGAGAAACTTATTTTCTTTACAAAGCAGTTAAAATTGAGGTAAAATTCCATTTATCATGCAGTTTTTTGCAATTAAAACAACCATACTTACTTCCTCATTTTTGATGATCCTTCCACTTGATAATGAACTACTTTCAGCACCTGATGTGGTTGAAGATGAATCTGAAAAATGGTCCAGCGAGCCGGATCTTTGCTTGTCTCCAATGTAACCAGATAAGTCCCATACTTTCTTTACTGGTTTCTGCGTATTCACCCTGGCACTGTAATTGGTAAACAGAAATTGAACTGCTTATCAACGTCTTAAGAAGATTAAAGTTAATTTTAAATTTAGCCAAAGTTTTCTTTACAATTTATCACATTCCAGTTTTTTACAAATTCTTTCAATCCTTTTAAACTTTATGAATTACATTGCCAATAATTTTAAGTCTAAACAAAAAAAAATATATAATCAACTTTGCTGGAAATAAGGTTGTTTGGACTTTGCAGGGCTGTTAAGCTACACATCTTATAGAACACAACACAAAATGTACTCACGGGGTATCTGAACTCGTTGGAAGAATTGTGCCACCAACAGATGAACTTATTCCCACTGGTTGACTTTCTACAACTGTTTGCCGGATTGGTGGAAACGTTAAAGGCTCTTTTGGAGATTCATAAGTTGGGTATGGAGTTATATTCAGCTTCTTCAAATCTAGAAATAACAACGGATAAAAAATGGGTAAAGATTTAATGATCAAAAAGCAAAGTGGGTGGAAATGGATGTAAATCTATATCTGATTTGTAGGCATTTTAATACAGCCGGCTGCATCTTACTTGTTAAAATCCTTTTTAGTTGCTTTTGTGAGAACATTAAGGAAGATGTTTAATGGCGAGGTAGCAAATTATATCACTTGAATTACCTTTATCTGATGTTTTTTGATCTTCATCTTGCATTTGTTGTTTTGGTTTGTAGGGTGCTGCCCCTCTTGCCAGTGCGTCGGCAACGAATTCATCAAGGAATGATAACGTTGGATCAACCTACACATAAAAAAGTATGCAGATGAAAATGAAGTTAAATTGGATGTGTGCTCAGAAAAGTTTACTTACTCAGAATAAAGGAAAGAGTGTAAGATTTGGATGGCCCCTTAGCAATCAACGATGCAGAAAGTCTACTCTCATTTTGTTAAGTTATGTTAATCAATAAAATCAAATCAAAAGGTGATTACGTTTAAGCCCAGAGATTTGATTCAACTTCTGGTCAGGATAAACTATATCAAGCAACAATTTGTTAAAATCTGACTTATTTTCAGTTCAATTTCAATAGAGACTTTAGAGCCATTGATAACGACGTTGCTGTTTTCCTGCATGGATTTCTAGATTTCGGCTATAATTTAAGGAAAGAAACACTTTTACAAGAAGACTTTGAAAGAGAATTTCAAAAGTGCATGTACTTTTTTCTTATGACAGTCTGAAGATAATAAAACTCCATATTTTCATCATATTGTCATTTTCTCATGTTTCATACTGCGTGGGATGCAAGAGAAAGGGTTCCTCTGATCGTTCTACTTAATCAAAACAAACATTCAGTAAAAATTGTTGCTGCTTCTATAAACTTTCCTCGATTTAGCACAACACACAACACTGAATTTATCTTATGATGGTTATCCCACGTCTCATAAACGCATGTGCGTCGAACAAAGGGAGAATGGTTTGTATAATCTACTAAAACACTACCTCTACATCTTCACAACTTGCATCAACAGGCAAAACATCATCCAATGATTGAAAAACATCTAACAAGCAAAGAAGCTCTGCACAACGCTGAAAATTGAATTAAAAAATCATAAAATCGATCAAGAAATCTATTCATCTATCTATCTATTTGTCTTCATTTAAAGACCATAACTGCTAGGCAGGCGTGATGAAAATTTAGTGGTAAAGCCATTCGTGAAAACGATTGCTGAAAACAACAGTGACGAAGATCAGATAGATTGATAAAATTTCAAATTTACACCGAAGGATAGCTTTAGTTTACTGTATGTTAGAGGTACGGCTAAGTGTTTCCTCATATCAAAATATGGTTGAACTGATCGAAATAAAAGTACACCTTGACAAATAATAATAGACTTCCTCTAAGTTCTTGTCCCTTAAAAAAGGCCCTGGAAGAAAAATATTAGATTTTCTCACCTGTTTCATTTCCATGTTATTGGAAATGTTCAACTGCTCTTCAATTTTATTTCTTGTTTCATCTGGTAAATACCCAATCTGAGCAACGATTTTCGTGACAGCAGTAACTATCCAGGGTTTAGTTAATTCATCTGTGAACAAATAAATAAATTAATAAACAAATTAATAAAAAGATATATAAAAAAATAAACACAAAGAAACATCACTTGTGGAACAAAATGTTATACATTGTAACTCAGAATTGAACATGGAAAAATGTAAGATTAAATGAAATAAGTAAATTAAAAAAATACATACAACACATGACTAATTAATAAATAAAACAAATTAATTATTGTGTAAGAAATCAATCAATTAATCAATCAATCAATCAATCAATCAATCAATCAATCAGTTAATTAATCAATAATTCAAACAATCAGTCACTTAATCAATCGATCGATCACGTGATCAATCAATAAATCAGTTCATGAATCAACCAATCAATCAATCAAAGAGTCAATAAACACTTTTATAAATCTTTGTAAAAATGAAGCAATAAATTTGCCAGGCATTGACTTTGATGATCAATCAACCGAATCAATCATGTGACAAATCAACCGATCAGTCCATCATTTAACAACTGTTGCAAAATCATAAATCATTGCTTGATTAGAAAATATAAAACAAGATGATTACAAACCGTTGACATGTCTTTTGAACAAGGAGCAAAGTTTTTCCATGACGTCCTCAGAATCGCAATGAGTAGCAAGATATGAATACTCTCCAATGACCTGAAAATATCATGGGAAATGTTAGTAAAATAAAAACTGAATCTAAGTGTATTTTAAAAGGGATTTAACTGATTGGCATAAAAATTAAACTTAACTAGGACACAAATCTGGAATTTGGCATAGGTAGTAATATAAAAATGAATTAATGAAGCACGAAAAGACATGTAAACGTTTACGGGGATTATTTTAAAGCGGATGAATCACTTTCACAGTAATGCGATCCTTAAGAGGAGCTCATTTTCACAATTTTTAGGCTGCTGCATCTGAAACATTCCTGGCCTTGTTCAAAGCAAAAAGTGGGCCTATTTCAGACTCTTTCGTAAATTTCGTTATTGAATTGAAGTATTGGATGGCCAATCAGGTCAAACCAGCATTCTGCAAGAGGTCAATAGTGAAACTCAGGCTCAAAGTATAACAAATTTTGAAGAGCCATTTGACAACATACCCAGCAAATGAGTTGTATTAATACATCAGGAAGAGGCTGCTTTTCTATCAGATCGAGGTAGGAATTGACTGCATACAATCGTAGTTCGTCATCAAGATCATCATCATCAGTTCCTAAAAATTGCAGATGGCAAACAAATAGAGGTTAAATAAAGTAAAAACTAAAATATTTGAGAACAAAATCATTAAGTCTCCAAATCTGTGGAATTCCTGCAAATTTTGTTCTCAACTAATTTTGCAGATTTTTCAAACAGACAAATTGAACTTCAGGTGACCTTTATTGGTTGAAAACTGATTGGCTGACCAAAAACTTGTTGCTAAATGTTCGAGCGAGCAAATATAATTTTTTTAACTTCAAAATTTTCCTCTATTTTAAACTTCTCCGAAATCGTAAGTAATAACAGCAACAAACTAAGAATTTATCTAAAAATTACAAATAATAGCTAACAACAAAATACCTTCTCCAATTAATCTCATAAGATTATGCGCAACTTGTGGCCTAACCAAATATCCACCAAGTTCTAAAACTGTGTTCATTGTTTCTATAAACCACTCGTTATCGGGTGCAAATCTTGAAAACAACAAAAATTCTTGTTAAATTCAAAAATTCTTCTTTCTTTCTTTCTTTCTTTCTTTCTTTCTTTCTTTCCTTCCTTCCTTCCTTCCTTCCTTCCTTCCTTCCTTCCTTCCTTCCTTCCTTCCTTCCTTCCTTCCTTCCTTCCTTCCTTCCTTCCTTCCTTCCTTCCTTCCTTCCTTCCTTCCTTCCTTCCTTCCTTCCTTCCTTGCTTCTTTCTTTCTTTCTTTCTTTCTTTCTTTCTTTCTTTCTTTCTTTCTTTCTTTCTTTCTTTCTTTCTTTCTTTCTTTCTTTCTTCCTTTCTTTCTTTCTTTCTTTCTTTCTTTCTTTCTTCTCTTATTTTGGTAAAGAATTAAAGCGATATTTCAAAACATATCCTGTAACACTAATATATCACTGGAACAAGAATAAAACGAAGCAAGACTCACTTTTCTGCTAAAGTTGTTATCCTATTGACAAGATCAGCTCGTAAATATTCATCAACGGATGATCTAAGATAGCTGGTCATTTTTTCGCATATAACAGCAACGTTACTGGCATTTGCCATTCGATAGAGCAAAACAAGAGTCTGAAATGAAAATGAAAACAAACATGAGAAAAGAATGAGTTAAATGTACACTCTCTGATATTTAGCATTTACCCCCTACAAGTCTTCCTTTTCTTATTTGTCAAATCTTTATGCTTAACCAAGAATAATTGAGACATCGTGTCTTAACATGCTTACCTTTCGCTTCAAAGTCTCATCAGGGTCATTCAAACAATCAATGACGGTCATTTGATGTCGAAATGCATATGATACATCGACTTCTATTAAATGCGCCAAAATGTTGATACCTAAGGCAAATTAATTTGTATGATAAAGATTCATGATATATCCTGTCGCAATGCTTTCTAGGAAATAACTCTAGCCAGCAATAATTACTTTTTCAAGATCGATTTGTTGTAGCGAGTTATGAAAATGCCTGGGAAACATCGAATTTTAACACAGATAAGATTGCATGATTAAATGATTGCCCTTTCAAAATAAAAAACAAATATTCCTTGTTTGTTTTACACAAGAGGTTGGTCGATTTGATCAAAAAGGAAAAAACGTAATAATGAATGAATAAATACATGAAAAAAGAAAATAAATAAATAGATAAGTAAAGAAATAAACAGATAGATGAATAAATCAATAGATGAATAAATGAATTTCCCGTTTGATAGTTCCATGTTCGTGTTTTACGCTTTATGTATTAAGTTAATAATATTTGATATTTTATGTTTGATGTTTTACGTTTTGTAATGACAACAATGCATGGCGTAGATAGCTTCCCTCTGGGTTACACCCTAGTTGTAAATTTATTTTATTAAAACATTTTAATTTTGAAATAGAAAAAAAATAGAAATAAAAAAGTCAATACAGATAATTTTTTTTTGTTAGTTCTTACCAATATATTTGAGATTATTGTTCCTTGAGACAAGAAGTGGACCAACTTTTCTGGCAGCCATTTCTGTCAATATTCTGTTTGGGAATATAGTAACTGATGTGTGAAGACACTCTGACAGAACAGCTTAAAGAAGAAATGCAATTTATTGTTATTTAATGTTATGTAACGTGATGCAATGTGATGTAATGTAATGTAATGTAATGTAATTTAATGTAACGTAAGTAATGTAATGTAATGTAATGTAATGTAATGTTATGTAATGTAATGTAATGTTATTTAATGCTATGTAATGTAATATTATTTAATGCTATGTAATGTTATGTTATGTAATGTAATGTAATGTAATGTTATGTAATGTAACGTGGCATAATGTAGTGTAATGTAATGTAGCTCAACGTAACGTAACGTAATGTAATGTAAGGTAATGTAATGTAATGTGTGTAATGCAGTATAATGTAATATAATGTAATTTTATGTAATGGAATACAATGTTATATAATGTAATGTTATGCAATTAATGTAATACAATGTAATGTCATATAATCTAATCTAATCTAATCTAATCTAATCTAATCTAACCTAGCCTACTGTAATCCGATTTAATGTTCACCAACAGTGGTTTGACCGTCAAAAGACGTAACATTTATCAACCTACCACATCCAATGTTATTATCAGTGTGCGTTGATTCCAAACATTGCTTTAGTATCTCGTACATTATTTCACTTGTTCTGAAAATAAATGATAAATAAATAAATAAATAAATAAATCAATCAATCAATCAACCAATCAATTAATAGATAAATAAATTAATAGATAAATAAACAAAATATACACAATTTCAAAAGGCTACAAAACAAATTATGTCCTTGACGTTTTGCCCTATTTACGTCATTAATTTGGCGCTTGGTACTTATAGCAAGGAATAAAAGACACGTCTGTCAACTTGATTCCGGCTTTTTGCTTTGCAAAACAAACAAGAAATAAACTTGGAATCTTTGATAAATCACTTACTGTTGATTCCCCTGACCGAGGCAAGCTAAAATCCGGAGCAGTTTGATCTGGATCCAAGGAGCGGGGACATTGTAATAAGTGAAATCGCTTGGTAATCGACTCTCCATAGTCTGTGTTAGTATGTTCACAAAAGTTGCTGTCAATCTTTCAAAATTACTCGGCGATTCCTGATAAAATGAAAGATTATGAGAATTAATGAAATGCAGAGAATCAGTTTGCGAATGAAATTTTCCGTCTAGTTTTCAAAAGAACAACTCAATAACAACATTAACTTTTAAAGGCATCTGCGTAACGCTTCTTTATAGTTTTGAATTAAAATATTTAAGTTATTAACTTACTTCTACAAACTTTAAAAAAACATTCAGTGTTGCTCCCATTACAGCTGGACTCCTATCGCATAACGTTTTCTCAAATGTTGATTCCACGCTTGATATTACAGACGGATCCAAATGATAGAACCACAACGCAGCCATGACTGCTTTCTTTCGAATTATATCCCTAACGAGAAAAGCAAAAATTGTCCTATTATTTGTCCTCAAAGTTCTTTGATACATCTGAAGAAACCCTGTACGCTGGAGCGAAATACTAGAAACAGATTTTAATCATAGTCTTGTCGTATTTGCTTCGTATTCCTGCCACTTTGCATTGCTCCTTATATTTATCACATATATTAATTAAACAACTGACAACAGACCATTACAGCACATTTTCAACTCTTGACTGTTTTTTTTGCTACATAGATTTGTCTGTCACTTGTTTATCATGCAATGCAATACAAATCTGCCTAGCATATTCAACAATTCCCACACTGGGCACCATTTTTGCAAAAAATTATCCTTGACCCATGTAGCAGGGCTTTAATTTTAGAAAATTTGGCTACTATTTCAGTAGTATTTATTTTAGATATAGAAATACAATATATGTGTAATATGTAACAAGTAAATATCCTTTGCCTTACTAATATTTTAGCCTGATACTAACAACTTTATTACTTTTCATTTTACACTTAAATATGTGGGTTTGCATCAGTGAGACTGATATTTTGGAAAATGAAGAATGTACGTAGATATGAAGAAGACTTATAATGGTTATATGCATAGGGAAGCGCTATTTAAAAGTATATTTATAAAAAATAACCTTTTATGTTGCATCAGTTTAACAACCAGTGGTAGTAATGCTGGTATCATTTCTTTATTTACAAGTCTTGTTACCGCAATCAGAGCAATGCAGTTCTCCATTATATTTGAACTTTTCAAATCCTGTGAACATAGAATGAGACAACAAGAATTTAGTTCACTAGATCTAGGATAGCCTGGGCCCACTGTCCAAGTGGACAGGTATCCCGAGTTAAAACCGCTAGAGTGGACAGAATTGGATTTAGTGAAACCTGTCAAATTTATTCGCTTGGCCATTTACACGATCACCACGTATGGCAATTTTTCATAAAACAAGAAGGCTTGTTGGAAATCTGGCATGCTGGTTTTTGAGCAAGTATAATTGTTATATGAAAAATTATCATTTGGCTCTATTTACACAAACATGAAAATTGTCATAAAAAGATTGTCATATAAAATTGTTCCTGGAACCTAGCCTCAACTAACTTCAGCTAATTTGGAGCTTGCTGGGTGCTGAATGGTTAAAATCAGCTTATCAAATACATTGTTCTTCTTTTCAAGTTCATCAACCTTCAAATGAACTAATCATTCATAATTAGACAAAAACAAGAAGGTTACCTTCTGTATTGTGTTCATTAACAGTAAAGTCATATCATGATCTTTATGCAGAAGGAGGCAGCAAGCAAGGTATCCTATAAAATGGAAACTGATTCATAATTACGTGAAACATATAACAAAACAAAATAGATGATAAAATGATGATAATAAATGTTTACGAATCAAGTTCCTTATGTTCATGGAGCATTCTTTCCCCTGGAAATTGTTCGACAACACAGAACTCAAATTCATTTATGATCATGCCCAAGTTTCTTTTCTTTTTTGAAAACCATGCAAGACACTAGTGTGAAGCAGATGAACTTGAATACATTTTACAATCTATGTCAGAATCACCTAGCCGTTGCAATTTTAAACGTTGCAATTGATAAAGAGACATAAAAATGCATGTTACCTAATCTTTTTTCAATGAGTTTGTCCTTTTGCGTATACTTGACAGCATGAATGAATCCAAATTCAGCGTCATGTCCTAACATTTCAAAGTATATCATCCTCATTAAATTCTCCTTCATTTGCTTCTGCCGAAAAAACAAGACAACAAAAACATTTATTTGCAAGTTATAATACATGCAAATTGTGTACCTTTTCAGTTGTGCTGGTTATTGTTTTGTAAACAGTTTTAAAAACCTCATCATTGGACATCAAAAGTTGAATAGAGTTTGCGTAAATTACTTTTTCTTCATTGCAACAATATTGCAAACAAAAAATTATAGATGAAAGAAAAGAGCAGAATAAAATGTAACATTCACTAACAGCTTGAATACTTGGCTTCTCTAGATTTTCTTTCAAGAGTTTGATTTCCTTTCTGACAATTCTATCTTCTTCCTTTGAATAAAAAATCTTTTTTTAAACATAATATATCATGAAGCATGTATATTACAATTATATACAGTTTAAGATATTTAATTTTTGTTTCTTATTCAATATAGAAAAACTCATCTATTTTTATTGAGATATGAATGATGCCATAGATTATTTCCTTACATATTTTGATCTGCAATCTCCAATTTCTCTCATGAAATTCTGGAATGATCTTGAAAAGCCAGCTGTTGGGCCATAGTATGGTGAAAATCCTGGTATTGTGATATTATCCATTGTCAATTTTCGATTTTCAGTTTTGCCTCAGGTTGATTAAGATGTCAAATCTGTAAAAAAAAGAACCACAAAAAACGAGTTATCAATTCGTTAGACTCCAAAATTTGAATTGGTTGCTTGGCCAAAGTGTAGCTAAAATTTCAGACTTTGGAAGAGTGTCAAAACTGTATGCTCCTCTTCTACCTGGGATGATAAAAAAAAGCACCATGTCCTTTCTACAAAAATGTAATGTAAAAAATTCAAGTAAAAACAGCTTTATTTAATGGTCATTTGACGAATTTTCCAAGCTGTGCCACAATTTACCTGACCTTCTTTCCCAACAAAAGTCACTACCATAACAATTTCACAGCCGAAAAATCGGCCAGTAGGTGAGATTCTTGGAAAGGTGTTAGTGAAACAAAATAAAATGGAAAATACGAAGGATGCTATGAGCAAAGTAAGCTCTCTGGGACGAAAGCAAAACAGGCCTATGTGGAGGGAAGTGACTCCTCATAAACAACTTACAGTAAATCTGATGTTAGCAAACGCAGTCACGTTACGAATCATTTTGCAAGAGATGGGAAAAAGTCTATTCAAGACACAATATTATTCATCTTATTTACTTAAATGTATTTCTATCTTACTTTTGATCTAACCTTCGACCCTCTCAATTCAATATCGCCAGCCATAATTCATCTTTCTCTTTGAACTGTACAGCCTCGGTTCAAGTATACTTCCTTCTTTGGTACATGATGTCG
Organism: Catostylus mosaicus; assembly: GCA_964019065.1. Lineage (NCBI taxonomy): Eukaryota > Metazoa > Cnidaria > Scyphozoa > Rhizostomeae > Catostylidae > Catostylus > Catostylus mosaicus. The sequence continues at coordinate 8,738,567 of OZ025191.1, forward strand.
AGGATGCGAGGAGTGGTTACAAAAAGTGTTCATCTGTTTTCAAATTTGGGCACCAAAGTACCTTGTACCTCAAAAATGCCCCTTTTTGAGACTTGGTATCCCTCCTTGCTTATGCCACTCCAACAATGAAATACATAAGGCGTCTCTGATTATTTACATAGCGTAATATTGATAACAAAATGCAAAGCAAATACTTGATAATGGATGGTAAACGCCATTTAATAGCAAAAAAGCACTTTTGCATCTAAAATACTATATTCAAGTAATATTATCAGATTTACTTCTCGTTCCTTTCGAGTAAAAACACGACGCAAGGGTTTAGAAGCAATTATCTTCAGAGAAGCAACTGATCAAAGCCAAGAATAATCAAAAATAGAGAAAGGGAATCTTGTTTTGAATTTGGAAAGGGGTGAAGATGAAGCATACAGCATTGGCTGAATCCAAGCGAGAGGGGGAAGACACCAAGTGACACAATCCTTGAAATCTTACAGAACTAAGCCCGTTAAGAAACACTTATTCCTGGGCGCCTCTCTGCGGGCCAACTTGAATCACTGCAACTTGAGTTCTTGAGTTTGGTTGGTTTGGTTGGGTTTTGATGGGAGTTACGTCGAGCTATGCGAAGTTCAAACCCAATAAAAACTATAAATAAATATCACAAGAATCTTGGGCAGGTTCAACGAGATTGCGTTTCAACAAATCAATCATATTTGGGAGCTAACTGCCCTCTGCTTCAAACATTTACAGTTACAAACTTCTGTACTTAGTCATTAGACATTGAAAACTCAATTATATTCTAGCAAATCTTATAGAAATTTGATGATCTAATATCAAACAACATTATTTAATCTATAGCTTTATATTTCTAATAATGAGGTATGCTTTACAAAGCGAGAAAATTCTGCCATCATCCAATTTATCTTCGAGTTTTTGACCCTCGTTTTACACGACTTAACCTAGTTGGTCGAGGCCTCGTAGGCCCTTTTGTTTCGGTAGATTCTTTCGTTTTTTTGCCAGTCTTGTTCGTGTTTTCATTTTCCGTAAAATTCAACGGTATAGCTGGGAGTGATTTAGCTTCGTTTATATTCTCCGCTTTGCCAGGGCTACGATGCAAAAAATTCAAAATTCCCGCGAGTTTTCTCGTTCCTGTCGGTGTCGACGGCGCAGATTTAGTCGGCTGGCTACCGTTTCTCGCCTTTGGTACGTCTAAACCATTGATGAGATTGGCATGAGATGCCGATAATCCCTCGGTGCAATCGTAAAAAGTTTCGCAGTCTTCAGTACTCTCGTTGCAATCTTCGTTTATTTCTTCGCATTCATCCAGCGTCAATGCTCGTCTTGCTTTTGACGAGATATCATTTAAATCAAGTTCCTCGGCAACGATTTCGTCAGTTCCGAAGTTATCACCGAGGGCAGATGCAAGCGATTCGGCTTGGGTTCGTTTTTGTCTTTCGTTCATGGGACGAGGCGTTTCTAGGCTAATTGGTTTGGCATAATTCTCTGGGATTAAACTACTAAATGCGGTCTCTTCATTTTTCGTCGTTTCTATCTCTTTTGATGGATTCAGCTGCTGATTGAGAATCATGGAATGTTGTGGTGATAGTTGTAACGATTTCTGACTTGATGGCCTTGGCGGCGTCTCGGGTTTTGGCGATGACTGACCCGAGGAACTCTCGCCACTACGATTCGTATAGCCTCTGGACGAAGGTGACCAAACATATCCTTGCGTCCCTGTGTTATACGGCGTTAACGAGTAGAAGTGAGTCGGCGGTGCCGCCATGACAGGAAGTTCTAGCAAATTCGCCAGCGTAGTCATCTTTCGGTGACGTAGAGTAGCACCGCGTCGTTGCAGGCGTTGCCTTGCCGACATACATCGGATGTAGTCGTCAAAGATGAATCTTGCCGATAGTAATGGTATCGGGTTAACAACTGAACGATTTCGTGATGCAAACGGTCGATGGACGATAATTTGAAGCGCACGACTGTCATCTTTATCTGGGGTGGCTTCAACATCCTAAGAATGATTGAAGCAGCAATTAACAGTCTTTAATATTCAAAACTTAATACCAGAACACGACGGTTGAAGTTGTTACTTAAAGTTTCACGCTTGATGCGATCTTCAGACAACATTAATATCTTTAGACTTTAGTTATCATATCTTTAATTCAGAGCAATACGTAGTACTTAAATGAAATGAGAAGACTTTCATAATCAAATGCACTTTAATAAGAACCAGGTTAAAAAGAATTTAGGCCTGCAACCACTCAAATATTTAAGCAAACTTGAAGCTGAAATTTCTAGAAACTTTATGAAATTTTGTAGGAAGGATCCAATTATAAGTTATCATTAAAAGAAATATTATGTGTATCTTTTAAAATTCTAAATAAACTGTTTGGTAATGAGTTATTTTATTCGATAAAACGGTCATTTCTTCGGTGTAAAATGAACTATAATTAAAAGGAATCCAATAAACAGTTGAAAAGTTAGGCAGTAAATATTAGAAATATAATGCATGAAAAGAATTACTTGTAAAAGTGCAACAAATTTGACAACACCCCATCCAAGTTTACTCGTATCTGGTTCAACTAAAATGAACTGATTTGCATCAATCACCAAAAATCTTCTCAAATGTTGCCTAAAAATCAGAGAAAAATTCAACTCTCATGAAGTGTGAAAAGGCACAAAAAATATCAAAAGTACGCGCCAAAAATATCAGTTTTACCATGTAAAATGGAGGAGAACAAAGTACTTTTGTACTCAAACTACTTTGAGTACATAATAAAGGTCTGTTAATCAAAATACAAAAAGTTCTTTCCGCATCGTGTTTTATTAACAATAACCCATCGTTAGAATAACAATAGAATTTCGTGCATGCATATTGAAAAAACAATAAAAGGATATAAAATGTCTGTTGTTGAGGAAAATGATAGGAATGACTTTTTAGAGTTATTTGTTGGATAAATAAAATGTTGATAAATTAAATAAAATTGATTTTGGTATGGTTAATTGTAAATTAAAGCAAATTTTCAAATACGTAAAATAAAAACAAAAATATCCAGCAGCGACCACCCCAGATGGGAGTCGAACCCACAACCTTTGAATTAGAAGTCCAACGCGCTAGTCCATTGCGCCACTGGGGCTGCTGGTATACGGAGTGGAAATGATGAATTTGAGCTTAACAAAGTAAGCTCCTTCACACAATTCAGTATTAGGTTTACTTACCGATTTGGAGCAACAACAGTGCATGCAATTAAATCACTGTTATCTGAAAATAAATGCAAAAATTGATGTCGATAAACAAGCAATGTAATTTTCTATTCTCATACCTGCTAATCGAAATAATTGGGCAGGTCGAAAGCAAAAGTAGGTTACGATTTATTCAATTTCTTGTCAGGAAGAAAATTTTGGTTTTAAAATAAAAGGGGTTATCAAACGGAAGTGGGAAAATACCGGGGAAAGAGGGATTTACGCTTTGTCATTTGTCAAGGTAGCACGGGGGTAAAATGTCTATTTAGGGTTGCAATTATTTCCGAGAAATAATATCTTAAACCTTACCACTTCTTTGAAATGTTTGCAACTTCCGTGAATCTTAACTTCCCTCCTCACAACTGCTCTCAGAAGCGTTCTGTTATCCTGATCATGAGCGAAATGAATAAGGGTAAAAGTTTGATGAAAAATGTACAAAAATGGACAACTCACTAAGATCAAGGACATTTTCTTCATTCACTGGGTTATCGATTTTATTCAATGGGAGTTGTGTCTCAGCTTCATTTCTGATGGTTAGGCAAATATCTCGAAGAAGAAGAAAAACACGGATTGCCTACGAGAAGAAATAAAATAATATGGTTTATGTATGAGAAGGATGTCATATCATTAAGTAAGATTGATTTATTAATGAAAGGGCAAATAGGATATTGAAAAAAATAGAAATTGATTGATGATGGCAGGTGATGTTTGGAGATTAGTGCTGATGGCGGTGCTTCATGATTCGTGATCATGGTGATTCTGATGATTCTAATGATTTTAATGATTCTAATGATTGTAATAATGATGATGATTATGATGATAATGATGATGATGATAATGGTGATAATAATAACAACAAGTATGATGATAATTATGATGATATTAAAAACAACAATAAGTTTGATGATGATGATGATTAGAATCATAATTGACTCCGATTGATGTGATTGATGGTCAAGATTCGTTACCCACCCTCCTTGCTCGTTCTTCTTCCCCACACGGAAGTCGTTTGTTGAATTCGATTCCAGTAAGTGGGGTGTTAGTTGGGGGCAATAATAACGAGGCATCCATCATCACGTATTGCACATTGATCGGTTTGTTCTGAAAGATAAATATAGTCTAAAGAAATGTACGATAAATTGGTGATAAAAACAAAAAAAATGTTATGGTAATAATCTTCGCACAATTAAAATATTTTTGCAGAATTTAAAGGAGCCAAGCCAAAAAGTTTGTAATTAAAGCTAAAGAAAATCGAAAAGGACAATTTTGATGGAAAAAAGCAAAACATCAAAAATAGCTTTAAGAGGAATTAGAATGAAAAATGCACTGTAAGTTAAAAATGCTAGAAAACAACAAACCAAAACTTGATGATATTCGCATTCAAACATCTCCAAAAATACTTCATCGGCCTAAAAATGATTAAAATGGGATTTGACTAGAGTACTTGACAGTATAAGTCGAGAGATAAAAATAACATACTAATCATTCAAACCACCCCCCAAAAAAAACTTTTGCAAAAAAAACTTACTCGATAGAAATTTCTTAACTGAAAGGTACTTGCTTCGCGAACGTTCTAGAGAAGAAAGAAAATTCACAAAAAATCAAAGCTAGTCTCAAAAGCAAGTGGTTGGAATGGCGTTTTTGATAAAAAGAGGAACTCTAAAATTGCTCTGATATAGTTATAAAAAATTAACCTCCAATTTGAAAAATGGGTCAAGCAAAATATAAGGAAGAATTAACGTGAAATGTATCCGGGTAAGACAGGCCAATAGATTTAAGGCTGTTCTCATAAAATTATCCTACTTTGTAATCAAGAAAGATATAAGAAAAACAGATCCAAATGCCTAAAGCAATTGGATGAATAAAATATGGACTGGCAGTGCAATTGAATTTAATGATCATACCTCTATCATTGCAAAATGGAAATCCTCCAGTCTGCTTCTTCCGTCTTTTACAGCAAGCCGTTTTAATACAATGATTGCCATTTCAATGGTAACCAAACGAACTTTTGATCCTGAAAAAACAAGAAGGCAAAAACTTACCTTGCAATAAAATATAGTTTCAAGCGATTTTCACGGCGTGCTTTAACAAGTATAATTTAAGAATTGCCAATTGTGTATCAAAGACTCTTACCATCTCTAGCTCCTTGTTCTAATATTGAAATCAGCCGTTCCATTAACTCTTCACTGTATTCGTCACCATCCTGATTTTGAAGAAATAATTGAAAATATTAATTTCTTTTCAAGGGGCAAAGAAAATAAATGACCCTCCATGACGATTATGTACAGCTGGTTCAACAGAGAGAAGAAAGTAAGGTTGGCAAATGAGGCGATTCGGGGTGGAAACTGGCCCCATGATGAACATAAAGAAATGGATCACAGAAAGAAGTATTTGAGAAAAATCCAACTAAGAAATGAAGGCCTGGTTTGAAGGCAACAAAACAGACGGGAAAATGAATAATTAAAGATGGAAGACAAAGGTGGGATTGAAACTTAGCTTGTTCTGACTCCATGAAAGTTTGCTAACTTAGAAGAAGTTAATTCTATTGACTGAAATGTTTGAAATGATTGAAAAAAGTTAGTCATACTTAAGACATAAAGCTGATGCTATCATTAGATATGAGAGGAATTGAGATTCAGCCCGTAGTTGAATTAGAAATTTACCTCTGGCAAAGATATTTTTCCATGTTTCAGAATCTCTTTATCAATTCCATCGTTTTGAAGAAGAGCATAAAAGAAACTGATGGCAAATAAGGCCTCACAATCACCATTTGTGCAATCGAATGCGGAGTAAATATTCTTGATAAAGGAACTGCAAAATAAATGAAAGTAAAAGTTATACTTGGACTTCAAGGTTGATGGGCCTAATTTAAAAGTAACTGGGAGGGTCTTTGCCTATCTGTAGCCATATTATTCACCAAACAATTCTACCAGGCTCATCTTAAACTAGAAAAAAGGGAGGAATCACCCCCTCAATGTCTAGTTCTTCAAAAGAGGCCCTGAAAACATTATGACAAAACATTTGTAAAATGATCTCATTACCGATATTGTAAAACATGAACATATGGACACATGAAACTATCGAGAGCAATGATTAACGATAAATCCCTTAAATTTTTAACATACCCAGTCTTTTGAAGAGGCTTTACATCCTAAAGAAAAAGACATTTGATTACTATACTATCGATATTTTAATAGCAATTATAATTGGCTTATTAAAAACCAATAAAAGCAGTTCACAATCTGTAACCAACAAGGCAGGGGATTAAAGTGAAAAGAGTAGGTTACAAGTAACGGCTGTTAGAGAAGGAGAAAAATTCTCATATCATTAAAAATAGAATGATTGAAGTTTTTTTCAAGCAGTTCAAAGAATCAAAACATTTTAATGATTATATTAATTTAATATTTTATTAGGAAGATTAGGAAAATCAAGAAAATATGGCAGATATGCAGCTGGAAATCGTGGGATGATTCTGTGACAACAATAGGAATTACCAAGTTAGAAGAAGTAAATGCTTCAGGTAATTAGTGATTTTAATTTTACCTTGATTTGTTTCTGAAGGTTTTCTGAAGGTGTTGTCTCCGTTGTAATGGGAAGATTTTCTAAAATGAGATTATCAACACAATTTGATTAATAAGGACCTGAACCAACAAGCGACTCACTCACACAATCACTGAATTAATCAATCAATCAGTCAATCAATGAATTAATCAATCAATCAATCAATCAATCAATCAACCAATCAAGCTAATGACAAAAGCTGACAACAGTGTCTTGGTCATGCAGGTCTAAAATGGATAAATATACCAAGATATGTATGCACTTTTAATCAAAATGAAATGAGAGATAATTATTTTCATAATCTGATATTTCATTATATTACCTGGTTTAGTTTCAGTTTCATCTTATACAAATATAATTAATCAGGACCTGAACCAACAAGCGAATCACTCACACAATAACTGAATCAATCAATCAATCAATCAATCAAACAATCGATCAATCGTTCAATCAATCCATCGATCAACCAACCAAACAATCGATCAACGAATCAAACAATCGATCAATCAAAAAATCAAACAATCAATCAATCAAACACTAGATCAAGCGACCAATTGCTGAATCGAACAGTCAATCAACCAATGAATCAGTCAATCGATTAGAGACACTATTCCTGCGTAAGGTGATTAAAATCAACACTATATACAATGCCTATACCTTGGGGTGTTTGGGTGCCACTGGCATTGGCTGAAGGCATCTCAGCAAGGCTATCAGTTTCACTCCCTGATTGATCAAAATGGTCACTACTGTTCGGAAATCCTTTATCAGATGATTGGTTTGATGACGTATCTGAAAAATAATCAAATCTCATTGATAAAAAAGTAATATGAAATAAAATACTTAAAACCTGCTTAAAGCAGGACATTTCAGCTATATTTCATCGTTTTTGTGCAATGTCAAATTGATTTAACAACAATAAATCTCGCAAAATTAAAGCAATCCTGTATATTTAACGGAGTTTTTTGACAAACTATCGCAGCGTAATCTAGCTTAGATCTACGCTTAGATCTTCAGTCGCATTCTAGTTCTTATTTCTTCACGACAATGATTATATGACCCAGACAAACAGGATATTGGCGTAAATCATGCATGTCTATCAATATTTTTAACTTGACTCTCAAGTATAACAGACGCAAGCACAGCCTAGTCGTACCTGATTTGTCCTTTTGATTCTCTTCCAGCCTTTTCAAGTCTCCATCTATAAAGTTAACCAAAGATTTCAGCAATTTGTGCGAAAAGAGGGAAAAATAAAACAATAAACATATATCTAAAACTATCTAAAACCAAAAAAATAAAGCAGGGATACATGGGGAGGTTTGATGAAATTTCAATGGATGTAATTAAATTTTGAAAAATATTCAACCATCTTTATGTCTGTAGATCAATATTCTTGAATAAACAAATAAGTAAGGGTGATTTGGGTGTGCTATTGTCATTAGAAACCATTCTCATGTTGATAGTTGAATTGTTATGTATTGTGGATTCCGCATGTAGCAAAGAAGAGGAGAAGATTCTGGGACCAAACATTTTACGAAAATGATATAGACATGATCATCTTGAGAAATCAAGAAGCAGGTTTCCGAAACTATGATTCAAAAGCCTGAGAAAAGGATAGTGAAGGGAGAAGAGCTGAAATGCCAGTAAAAAAGACCTTTGAATTAAACCCGAATGACGAAGTTGCAACAGAATTAACGTCACTTACCAGTAACATAAAAAGTGGAACCTTTTTTCCTTCGATCTTTCGACAAATATTGCAGCTTCTGCATCAGATTATAATTGTCTTTTATAATTCCGGACGCTTCTAACTGGGATTCCAAACTGTCCGGAGGCGGAATGAATGCGCGGACACCAGGCGTCCCTCTAGGCGTACTTGCCAGCTTAAAAAAAATTAAAAGGAAGGTTTATTTCATGATTGTTACATGATAACAAGGCTAGGAAGCTCGGAAGCATGTTAGTTGTATATCTTTCCTTCTTTCCTTCTTTTAAATGATTTTAAATAAAGTGTTGAATATTTTAAATAGGGTTTTATAGTTTAATTTTATTAATAGTTTGTAAATTTATTTTTTTAATGTTATTTATGTTTGTATCGGAGGGCTCCTTGAAAACCAGCATCTACTGAAGGAGGATCCTCCTTAAAAGAATTGAATGGAACAAATACAATTCAATGGACTGCTATGAATCGTATGAAAAAGATATTTGATTTATGATTGATTAAATGAAACCTAAAGCCTTTAGTTTTTAGACTAGGTTTTTAGACAGACTTAAGTTTTCATTGAAAAGAAATTACGACGAGGAATCCGAGGAATAAACAAATGAAGGAAACTTATCTACCCTTTGTTTGAAAGCAGGTGAGCCATTTTTGGAATCATTTTGGTGCACAGTGTCATCACCATCGTTGAGAATCACGTCAACAAGACCAGAAACAAGGGGACCATGGTTCATAATTAACAAATGCTGAAGATGAAAAAAAACATCTCAAAACTTATCATTGAGCAATTTGTATGAAACGAGAGGTAAACAAAAAATATATAGATCTTTCAATGAACTTAATTTGGCTACAAAGCGCCCTATTTTCACATCCACATATTTTATCATAATTTACCAAAGTATAAATCGGAGAATTTTCTCCAAGCAAAAAAAGATAAAAAATGTTTCAAAAAATGTTTAGTGTTGTAATGGTGTGATATCATAGAATCGTACTACAAATGTGTCAAGTCAATGTTTTGTAAAAATGCTACACACCGAAAATTCATGTAAAGAAAGAAGAGGTCAATTAATGACATTACTGTCTTCCTTTGGCGGTTTCCAAGATGTTAAATTTGGATTTTAAATTACACAATACAGCTTCCGAAACATCGGCAATATCTGCTTGTGGTGAACACCAAGCTGTTTATGGTTTAAAAACAACCCAAATGCATTTACTATTAACCCGATTGCGAGCCCTAAATTATTAAGTTGGTTTATTTCCATGATATGAAAAAACCTTCAGCGGTGGAAAAGTACGATGAGACCAGTAATCCCTTAAAGTATTCTTGCTTCAAGAAAAATTTAAAAAAAAATTTTTCGTCCAAATAGATCTTAAACCTCCAAAATCCCCAAAATCAGAAGAGGAAATTTGATAATAAGAAAATTGAGTTTAGTTTAAATTACTTTTTAAATAACTGAATAGATACAAAGCTAGAGTTTAGATGACATTCATTTGCACTGCAAGTTTGCAGAACATGTATGTTATCTTCACTGCCGTATAACCAACAGAACGTTTTTCCACCCCTGCAAAGCATGTTGATAGATGGATGATTGCATGTAAAATAGGTTTATATTCACGAAATAAAATCAACAGTTATAGATTGATGATTAACATTGAAATATCAAAATGGGGAATTACTCACTTGAGCAAGTAAAAACATCGATACGAGCCTGTTTATTCGAATCCTACTATGCCTTTCCTGTAAGAAGGACTGAAACTTTTAAAATATGACACTGCTGAGAAACAGCATAAAATAACAATGAAAATTAATGATTATAAAATCAAAGATTCAATTTGAAGGTGCCCTGGAATTGAAGTAAGTCAAAAAATATAAAAACAGATAAAGCAAGCAAGCAAATAAGCAATCACGAAAGTGAGACAGTAAATAAGTTAACAAGCAAGCAAGCATGCAAGACAGCAAGCAAGCAGGAAGTAAGCAGGAATATAAGCAAGAGAGTGAGCCAACTAATAACAAAGCAACCAACGAGCAAGAGAGCAAGTAAGCAAGCAAACCAAGAAGTTGGCTGGTCAACCAAGTGCTGATGTGGCGCTAGAGTTCTATTGCATGCACACTGTCACGCTCTGGGTTCCTCCTCAGGGTACCCAACCATTTACAGACCAGAGGAATAGACAACTGGGTTGGCTAAGGAGGTTTGTGGAGAAATGTTTCGATTGTGGTTTCGGCCCACAGACCTCAAAGTTCTTGACCTTCCGCCCCAATAGGTAATCAATAACAAGATTTTATTATTTAAAAAATATAAAAATTGACGTTGTTACCTCTGGATCGAGATCATCAGGAAGTGAGTAAACATAAAGAGGAATTAACAATCTGTTGAGCAAATGATCGGTAAGAATGATGTTGAGTCGTTCGATTCCCAAACAAAGAATGTCATGAAGATAATGAAGGTCATCAAGATGATCGGCGACCAACATCTTCAATGTATCGCATTTCAAATGACTGAAATTTAAAATTGAAATATAAAAATATCGCTAGAAGATCCCTCAAAGACCACCAGCTCTTCAAATTCTTTTATCCCTCCCTCACGTAACAAAATTCAAATAAATTGGGTTAGGCATTTACATTTAATGCTAAATATTTATCTTTATATTATAAATCATTCAGTTAATTTCCTTCATTTGCAGTCAATGTTGAATATTTTGCTATGTATTTTAAATCGTTTGTTAATTTCCTGCCTATTATCGACCTTTCCTTGTATCAAAGATCAAATTTATTACGGACTCTACAATGTTTTGTTCTGCAGACAAGATACAACTTTTATATAATCTATGGTAAATTCTATTAACATCCACATAGATCATAGGAAAGGTTACTTAAATGGCAAAGTTTCTTGCATGCATCATAGCTTCCGCCAGTCTATAAAAACTCTCTCTTTTTAACAAATTGATCTCTTCTCTATTTGTAAACTAGTTTATTATCGTTGTTAGATATTTGTCAATTCCGCGTAGACCCTAACTTAGCAACCTGAATTTGCAATATACAATTAAGTCACTGCTTCCACGTATCAATCAACATGTGTTTTTCTTTCTTGGCGAATATGATGTATCGTCTTTTGCAAACCAGAGATAAAGACCCCTTTATTCATAGCTTTAACACATTAATCTCTTTCCATGTTTGCAGCACCATAGCAGAATCCAATAGAATTTCAAGGTGTTTAAGTAACAAAACAATAGGAAATCTTCAAACACACTCACTCTGAATCATTGATGACGCAATCATGCAATTCAATCGCGTGCTTGCCAATAAACCAGACGAGGTTAGAGAAATATGGATCAGCAGTTTTATCACAAATGAAATTTAACATGCCTTCGTGGCCAACTACAACAACAAAAATGAGAAGTTATTGTAATTTTGCAAATTCAAGATTTTTAATGATGCAAATTTTTATAAGAAACTCGCTTCTTCTTGTGACACTTATGAAAGTAAAAGGGACCCACTTGTATTTGCAATTCATTTTCATAGGCCCAGGACTGTCGAGAAGGGGGGTAGCCAGGGTCTGTGGCCTGTGCCATTTAGAAGCCTGCAAAAAAGGCCACATGACTAAAAGGAAAATCATATCAATAAATAAATTTTGTTTCACCCACCTTTGTAAATATTAAGAGTTGATGTCCTTACTGCGATTCTAACCATACTTTCTGAGTGATTAAAAAATTTTATTGCTTCTGTGTACAGAGGAAAGTCATTTTTTCTCTAAAAAGGGAAGGAAGGTTGACTAGAATTAGAAAAGCTAAACAACTTAATGATGCAGTTCATAAATGTATGGTTGAGTAAAATCAAATAGGGATCTGCAATAAAAACAGATGAACAAAATACAATAATAAGTTAAACCATATTAAATATACCTCATTGAAGTAGAAATTCACAGTATGTTTGTTGAGTTTCAGTGACAGTGTTTTCAGAAATGAAATGTAGTATGCAAGAACCTGCAAAGATGTGAATTAATGATTTAATGAATGCATGGATACATGAAACAAGAGATGAATAATTACACAAATAAACAAACAAACAATTATTGAATAATTGAATTAAGAATTGGAACAAAGATAAATTATTGTACCTCTTCATTTCCAAAATCAAATTTGTGCACAATTATTGAGTTGACATGATTGTTTGACAACAAGAAATCTAGAAAAAGAAAAATTAAGCAAATAAACATCTCATATCTGTATCTTTTGAAGAAAAAAAGTAAAGATATGTCACTGTTATTAAATCTAATCATGGTAAAAAAATTATACTCACATAATGAAGTCTCATTTCGGATGTTTTCAAAAAGGATATTCAATGTCTGTAAAAGTTGCACAGTGACATATGTTCCACAGTTTTGTGTCATGATTTTAAGAAAGAACAGCAACATGTTCTTCTCCAAGAAAAAGCTACAAATGAAGATATCAAATTTCACGATTTGTTTCAATGTTCATAGTCTCAAATAAAAAATCAATTTGAATAGACTCAATTCAGATTTCTTCAACCTCAATCTGCAGAACAAAACAACTACATGTGTGGTGAGGCAGGGGGGGGTTAGGGGGTGACAGATTGACCCTTCATAAATTGTTTCATGCCATGCCAATATCTTTAAAGTTCTTTACATGGTAACAAAGGTTTGCATAAAGCCATCATTTTTGACCTTTTAGAAGACAATATCTTCATCGTTGGAAGGTCAACTACCCCCAACCCCAGCCCCATCAAATTTCACCCTAGGTAAGATTGAAAGACTTACTCAAACACAGATGAATCATTTTGGTCACCCCAAATCAAAATTTCAGCAATTGATCTCAACGTCTCAACAAGAAGACTTTTGTTGCTCTCTGTGACTACGCTGTTTTTGGTCAACACATAATGGAGATACCTGTGTAATAAAGACAACAATCATTGTGATAAATTTAAAAACGATGAAAAACCCTGAAAAGCTATTGTAGGCAACAGCAGCCTCCTACAGGATTCTACGCTTGCTGGGAGTACATTTTGCAGAAATTTCTTCCTTTTTCAGTGTAGCAGGCGAAAGTCCCAAAAGCACTTTTGACATGCAGACTGCATTAATACCCAATTCTGGCTAATAAATCCATGGCACACTAAGTTTCGGATTTTTCCCTCCTTATCTCAACTATCTGAATAAAAACCAGTTAAACGTACTTTAATTTTTCTAACGAATGAGCAGATTTTGGCTTCCAAACTGCCTCCGTGACCCAATTTCTTGATCTCTGGAACATATCTATTTTTTGTAATTGAAAATATATTTTGCCGCTAATATAACTTCATTAGCTTCCCATGAGTTCCTTTTTTTGCTACATAAATCTTTGTTGCTCTTCATGAGTGATATTCCCTTCAGCTTGAGTTCAATGTTGCAAATGGCGACAAAACGAATCACATCACCACTAAGTGGCCTAAAAGAAAATTTTCACGCTTGTTGTGCATTCCTGCATTTCATTCGTTACAATCGACGTCCAATCATGAAGAAAACAATCATTCATTGATTGTAAATTAATCTCTAATAATGTAGGGTTTTCTAATTTCCTTGATATAAGTTCAATTTCCGCGTGGATTTGACAAAATTAATCGTTATTCTGCTGACGATATCTTCAGTCCATCCGCCATTTTCTAACAACAACAAACATTTAGGCCAACATTACAAATGAATTCGAGGCTGAAAAGGGAGCCTTACAAACAGGGGGTGGAATTATTTTGTGATTGATTTTTAAAAGTTCGATAAAATTTGTCCTCAAAATTTGGAGTGCAAAACAGTTTTCAGCATTTATATTGAATGATATCTAGAATAAATGTCTTATTGAAGCAAGAATATTTTAGCAGGAACATAACGTTCCTTGGCGATAGAAGAGATGACTTAAAATTCAGACTTATCAACGATTTTTTATCCTGAATAAATTTGAAAAGAATTGGATAATGGCCTCACAATGTTTGACCATGCCTATCTTGAAACCATTTAATTTGTCACACGCCACACCCTCGTCACGAAACCGCGGTATTTTCCTTTCTATCTAAAAGCAGACTTCGTTGTGGCATTGTTCGCTTCTTTTAGAGCATCCTTATTCCCGCACAGGGGACATGCAAATGTTTTTCGGCTTACATGGAAAAAGAGGAGCTTGTATCAAAGCAGGGATGACTATGAAATTAAATTAATTTAAAAAGCAATACTGCTACGCTACTTGTCAAGAGTTCCTTTTCTTGCTCTGTTCAATGTCGTAATCTAAAAGATAAAAGACCGTTTGAGCGACAGGATTTTGGGATGAAATTTTAAAATCCTCCACATTTTTCTTTTGTGGCGGGGGTTGGACTTTGTTTTCATTGCATGGGTTTTTATGCTAAATATTTGGTTGTATAGACATAAATCTCTTTGTTCGGAAAAAATAAAGATAGCAGATAGATTAAGTCCTTCTTAAATGGTTAAGTTCTTTGTTCGATAAAAGGATACATTTTTTGTCTTTCCTCCACCAGAAATTATTCATAATTGGCGTTATCTTATTCTGTTCAAAGTTGGTAATTCTTCAATCATCCGAAGAATACAAACATCGCTTTATATCTTGAGATAGAACTAAGAAGACAGTTCCCTGCCTTTTTAAAAACTACACTGGCGTTGAAGGTATTGTACACGGGGAAGACTTTTATGTCAAGAAAGGTTAATATGGTATATACTTTTTTGAAAATATTAGCTTCTTACTGAGCCCGAATATTCTTAGACATCGTCACTTTTTGATCATTTTAACTTTTATAAAGGAGTAAAAATATCTAAAAATGTTGCATGCATCAAAGATACAAAATCTAGTATATCAATATATTGAGTGTACATATCATGAACGTTTTTTGCATGATTTCTGAAATGGCCTAAATGAAAAAGGAAAAATCGACAGAGCTATGCTTAACATCATTCGTAAAAATTTGTTAATATTTAACAACTTAGAGTCACTCTAATTTTACCGCATATATTCTATAGAAAAAGTGTGTAAAAAGAATTGATACTGGCAAATTTCGGAGGATAAAGATTTTAAATTTATTTCAGGGGGGGCGTTCCAACATCCTGGTTCGTTTTCTAATAAAGAATGTGACGCATGCGTATTGGATGTTGGGTTGCATTGCAAATGGAGTAGTCGTTTTCCTGTAAACGACGATGTTGTGAAACTATTTCGATTTTAAATCAAATATTCTGTTAAAATACATCAAAATCAGGGCTAAGATACCGTTTGTCGAATACTTGAAAGATTGATAATTCTGTTATGAACAAGATATAATGGCTTTTAGAAGAACTGTGAAGAATGTTGTACGAAATTTCAATGACATTGAGGTGAAAGTTCGCGAGGCAACGTCGAATGACCCATGGGGGCCTTCCAGCTCGTTAATGGGCGAAATAGCAGACGCCACTTACAATGTATCTGCATTTTCCTCAATCATGAGCATGTTATGGAAGCGTTTGAACGACCATGGGAAGAATTGGCGCCATGTTTACAAGTCGCTAACTGTCTTGGACTATATTATCAAGACTGGAAGCGAACGGGTTGCTCAACAATGTCGTGAAAACCTCTTCGCCATTCAAACATTGAAAGACTTCCAGTTCATTGACAAAGACGGAAAAGACCAAGGTATTAACGTAAGGGAAAAGTCAAAACAAATAGTAGCGCTGTTAAAAGATGAAGAACGGCTAAAAAACGAGCGCCAAAGAGCTTTGAAAGCGAAAGAAAGGTTTGCCCAATCGCAGGGTGGAGTAGGAAACAAGAACTTTCGACAAAATAAGAAATTCACATCGTCTCATTCAAGTTCCTCTGGGGAGTTTCGAGGCAGCCAAGATGACAGTTCTATCCCATCACAGACAAGCTGGGATGTGGGCCAGAAAGATTCTGACAGCCATTCCACAGATGGAAGGCTTAGTATGGAGTATGAAAAGGCTAGGCCATCAAATGAAGCAGAGGAAGAATTACAGCTGCAGATTGCTTTGGCCATGAGCAAAGAAGAAGCAGAACAGACACAACAACTTGAAGTAGGTGATGAGAAACGTCTTGCAATTGCACTACAAGAAAGTGGCATTTCACCAAAAGCAGAGCCACCATCATCGACACTGCTAGATTTGACAGCACCTTCCCCAGGTCCAATCACTAACACAGAACCATTTGACCCATGGGCCAAGCCACCTCCTCAAATGCAAACAAGTGCTGCTTCCAACAATCCATGGGGATCTCCTCAGCCTAGCTCAGTACCAGCAGTATCCAATCCAGGAGCAGCAACCTTCTCCAATGCGTTCCAGCCAGCCCCACCTGCTGCAGATCCTTGGGCCACCACTTCAACACAAGTGTCCCACCAAAATGACCCTTGGGGTGCAAACCCAACTCCTGCACCCTCCGATCCATGGAAACCTGCAGTAACTGCCACTCCTGCTCCTGCTTTTACAGATCCTTTTGCACCACAAACAGTGGCAACGGAAAGCGTGAGTAATGGTTTTGACCCAAGAGCCAGCCACCAAATTATGGAGCCTATTGCCACAAACAACCCATTTGATTTGACATTAATGGACAGTGCTTTAACCAAAGATGATAACCAGACACCAGATTTTCTTGGCAATAATGCAAAATTGGTGAATCTGGATGATATTGTTGGATCAAAAGACGCTACAAAAGCGGCACCGATTAACCCTTTTGCCTCCACAATCACACCAAAACCAACGAATCCGTTTGCAGTTGAGAAACCAAAGGCAAAATCCATTAATGAACTTCGCTCAGAACAAGGTGCATTTGTTTCTGGTGGTTCAAACAATGGAGTGCAGTCAAGTATCCTTTTGCCAAGTCCGCTTGTTCCAGATACACAGACTGTGAGCAATAATGCCAATCCATTTCTTCTTTGAAAATTAAGAGAATAATCGTATTGCCAAAAGATAGTTTTGTTGAATATATCATAAGGATTCTCAGCATAATAGCCTGTCTTTTGTCATCCAAAATGAAACTGTGCTCTTATTCAAGTATTTTTCAAATATTTCTAATGTCTTATTTCTGATTGTTGTAGATTTCTTAAAATACAAACATTGGAAAACAAAGATAAATGCAAAATCGTTGGAACAGCAGAAGTTTAAGATGATGAGACACCAATTTTTAGAAGTACCTTGAAATTTACCAACCCTTTTATGGTACTAATTTTTGCTATGATTAATGAATTCACAAAAATGAAAAATGACAAATTCTAAAATGAAATCAGCATGGCCCTTCAAATGTTCCCAAGTTCTAATAACATTTGCCATGATAATTACCCTACCAATTAGATCGCTGAAATTTGCATTAAAAGTCTTGCAATGTTAAAATTTCAAGATATATGTTTTTTCATTGTCTAACCCGTTTGTGTTGTTATCTTTGTACCTAAAATTTAAGAGAATAATTTCTGTGCTTCCAATAAATTCCCCATTCTAATTTGAAGTCATTTCCATCCCCTATTTGTCACATCTGTTTCTCCTTTCCACTGTTTTACTTGCTTTCATGTCTTTCGCGTTGTCACAGTTGCAGTTTTAATAAAAAGACAGTTAATTAATTTAATAATTGTTTGTATCAAGATAATATTTCATGCCAGCTTTGTAAATGTTGGAAGCTAATGTGGTTGTCCCATTTGCCAGCATTAACATATTTATGCTGAGGAAAGCATACTATTCCAAATTATGCCTCCGTTTTCTCTGGATTTGGATCCTATTTACTCAAGAAGTATATTTTGCTGATTATGCCAAATGTTCCTAATTTGTTTGCCTTTGTTAAAATCCGTGGAACAAGGCTAAAGCTGTCGCATTTTGTTGACATTAATTTTGGCAATCACATACCAGTGTGTATTTGAGCAAGTGATACTGTCCCAAAGATTTTAAACTGTAATTCCAAAGAAGTCTTGTGTCATTGGTCATAAAGAAATAAAGAATAAATAAATCTTTTAGCACAGTTGATGAAATCAAGTCCAGTTTCTGTGCAAAAAATTGAGAACTCTGGCATATGTAGCATTATCTAACTTTTGTTATAAATCAACCCAACTTGTTATGTCATAAACAAAACCATAACGGTTGTGAGGGGCAAACCAAACTGCATCTTATCATATTCAGTGTAACATCATATCAAAATTGTCCGTAATTTGATTCAATACTCAGCTTCATTATACAAATTTAGATAAAATACATATTTATTTGTGCAAAGTACTGTCTAATTTCTCTTCGCCTCAGTTCTGGTTACATTCCTCGGATTTTTTGTTAAGAGGGGCTGCACTCAAAGATCATTACCCCCTCGTCTTGGGTCCATCCCTAACTTCGTGAGACCATCTCTAATTTATTGGTGCGACAAATGGGGTGGATTGTGTTTAATCTGCGGCTGAAGTGGGTGGCTTACGCTCTCATTCCTGGAGGGACCATATGGCCCTCGATCTTCAGCGAGAATGGAGCTCGGTTCATTTTTGGTACAAAATTTGTAAGGCTTTGATCAAACATAATTTAAAGTACCCCCTTGCAAGGTGATAAAACGCATTGGTTGCTACTGTAAAACTAGAAGTATCACCGGGAGTGGAAGAGCGAATTACGAGGGCAGGGAGTTTTGCTGTACAATTTGCTTTTCTACGTCCTCCTTTTCCAACTTTCTCCCAGGGAAAAATATGATTTACGCAAGTAAAATATGCTGTCAACCCTATCTCAGCATCATACACTATGACGCATCTATTAAGACTCGCAGCAAACAAAAGGAAATGGCACTGCTTGGTTTTTAACGCACTTAAAATATAAAACAGTCAAGTAGGAGATATAATAAGAAACTCATTTACGTATTCTTAAAGTTGCCCTCTTCAAATTGTGAATTCTTTCTTATTCTTGACGTCATCAACTCTCGGCTTTCCTTTAATGTCTGATAGAAACTTTGAATCTCAGCAAGTCTTGATGATAATTTACTGAAAATTGCGTTCTAGAATATGAAAATCTTTTGTTAATTTCAATGTGTTTTCAAGCTAGTAACTAGAGACAGAGTGGCTTAGGAGCAACGAGCGGCTAACAAACGATCATTTCATGTTTCATAAGAATATTAAAGGTGAAAATTATTTAAAATCATTTATTATTAATAAAATATTATTACGAATTGATCAAGAATAATTTAATGCTCGAGCTGAGTAATGAATTTTAATTTCCGTTTAGGGTTTTCACAAAATGAAGCAAGTGCGACTTTTATGGAATGCGAACTAGACACATCGAGGTCACTTCTAAACTTTGTATTTGTATTATATACGATATCAGATCCCTAGGCCGACCATATGCCCAGAAATGTCGAAAGCATTGAAGGGCGCATGGGGGGCAGACATTCTTTCGAGGGCAATTGACCACAAAATACATCCTGTAAAATTGTAGAAAATAAATAAATCTTGTGTCTTATGGAAGTAATGTGATGGTACCTCTCTGTCCTCCATTCAAATGTCCATTCCAAGACGATTTGTACTTTGTTCTGATTGATTGTCGAGAGGAATTTATAGAATTGAGCAGGGCACTTCTTGCCCCCCTCTGCCCTCCTTGGAAAAAAGCAAAATCGCTGCATATTTCTAATTTTTTGCACTTATTTTCATGCACTCGCCCCCTTGTCTCTTAGCGCTTTAAGCCCCCCCCCCCTGACCCTGATTAAAACTTTCCTTTGAAAATGTTTCGTCTAAATTAGAGATGGATTTTGGGGAGACGTGTTGAACGAGATGGGTAATGAATTTGAAAAGTATTTTGTTTACCAGTTTACTATCCTTCATCGAGAATGTGTTTGTCCATATGATATTATCAATGCTCTTTGATAACATGCCAAGTTGTTCTGATAAAATTGGAAAGCATTCAGCTACATCCCTATTTGAATGAAAAGAAGCATCATAAAATGTTGATAACAACTTAAACTATCAAAAACTCCTAATTTAATCATAAAATATAATGTGAATATATAGCACATTCTTGGCGAACCGTAATTGCTTTATTTGCCAAGTGCATCGGGCAAAGGATTTAAGTTGGAGGGGCACTGTGTAATTGGGGGTGAAGTCACAGACCAAATTCTGAAGAAAGCGGCTTTCTTGCTGTATCATTTATCTTGCTTTTCGAAGTATTCTAAAAAGTTTAGTACGTATCCTAGACCATGGGCACGATCAGGCACAGCTCAAAGGCTAGCATGGGCGCAGACCGTTCAGTGGAGGAGGGAGAAAAGAAGAGAGCGGAGTTTTTAAAGTCTGCGCGATGGCTCCAGCATTCTTGCTTTCTTTCTCAACCTTTGTAGAAGTAACTTCTCTTCTTTTCTTCCTCCTCCGCTGTCAAGTTTTCGCGCAGGCTAGACACACCCGGGCTACACACACCCAGGCTACACACACCCAGGCTACACACGCTCAGGCTACACACACCCAGGCTACACACACCAAGGCTACACACACCCAGGCTACACACACCCAGGCTTCACACATCCAGGCTGCACACACCCAGGCTACAGACACCCAGGCTACGATGCGCACGAAGGATGATGTGATTCGAAGGGGAAAATTGCAGTAAGAACAAAATTTGCTTCCATGGATCCTTGCACGAAATGAAAATCTGATACGATAATGGCTTGTCTGGTTTCTTAATCCCCTCTAATTGCTCTTTTTGGGTCACAATTTTCTGAAAGAGATAACTACAGACTGTCTCTGTTGGAATGTTGGTTGTTTGAATGTTATACCGAGGTCATTTCGGCTGACAATGTGATAAGGTTCTTTTGTTGAAACTCTCTTAACGAGGTTTTTCTTAAAACTAAACCCTTGGTTGCCACCTTCTAAAGCCAGGAATTTTTGATAGATGTTGGGGAGGGGAGGCTTATTAATTGGCAATCACCCGCTTAAACGCGCAGAATCAAATGCCCTTGTTTAGAGCAGCAAAACAGATGGAAGGACTTGATGCCAAATTAGCTGCCAAACCTCAGTTTATGCCATAATTTAATGAAGTAAACATCCTGTGCGAAAAACTGACTTTCTTGTAAACAGAAAATTTGTAATTGCAATAAAAGAAGGCAGACGATTGAGAAATATTTGAGCGTATTTGCAGAACGCTGACGAAAGAGACAATGAGTGAACAGATTTGGCTTGCTATGTGCTCAGCCCTCGTCGGTTAAAGTTTGTAACTGGAACAATCTTCAAAACGAGGAGACGGAAAAAAGACAAGGGTAAGGTATTCTTATTTCCATTTATTACAGCAAGGATTAGAAATTCTCCGCTGTTATCAATCGCAAAAAGAGTGGGCGGCTATTTAAGATAGAACAGTTCAGATCTTGATAGAGATCTTTTCAACTTAGCAGACTTTGTGATTGTTTTTTGGGAAACACTTCCCAAAACCACGAGACACCTGGCTTTTTTGAATTTATCAAAGTTGCATCGTCATTGGCATTGTTGATCTAAATAAGACAAAGACTTAAATTAAAATCCTTTTCAATTGGATGCTTTTTTAACCATAGAAATATAGAACTTTTGCGATGATCCTATTTGATTTGATTGCCTAAGCGCTCTGTTCTTTTTGGTTAAGAGATAAAACAATTCAACTACCCTTTGAAAGTTATGGCACATGCCATCGTCAAATCTTTAGTCTTGGTACAAATTCGAGCACAGCTTTAATGATATTTCAGTTGGGAGAAGTCAAGGAGCATAATGGAAGCGTTCAAGACACACTGAAAACTTGAAAGCTCACTTTGACAAGTTCTTTACTTACTCATCCTTACTCATGACAAGTTGACTCAGCAAGCAGGGTTTGAAAGCATTTGTTCGCGAGGCAGCAGCTACTTCATACAGAGTATTTAACAAAAACAATCATGAATGGTGTGTTATGAATGGGACAAAGCTGAGCACAGGCTATTGTGACAAGAAATTGCATGTTTTTGCATGTTATTGCATGTTATTGCATGCTATTGCAGGTGAATACCCAATGCAACATTAGCACAACAAGAAAATTATTGAAAGTGGTTGGACTGTGAGCAGAAGGTGGACCGCTCCCAAGATATCTGCGAAGTAAATACAAACAGAACAAGACGCAAGAAAATTTGAAGCAAAAGAAAGAAGAAAAATGTTCCACACGTGCAACTCATTTTGGCCTAGAGACATTCCTCATCGAATTCAGTTTATCATTGTGTTGCCCATCTTATCTGTTACTGCTGTAGTATGTAACAGCCTTTTGATTTACAGTTTGATCAAAACAAAACAAACACAGAAGACTTCTTTTAGATTCATAACTATAATGAGCATATCGGATCTATTCATTGGTACAATTGTCATGCCGTCTATGGCTGTCACGATTGCACTCAGGGACACGTACCACGATTGCTGGCTCGACCAAATCACAAACTACTTGTTCTATTTCCTATGCTATTTCTCCTACTTCATGTTAATGTGCATTGCGTTCGACCGGCTGCACCAAGTAAGGAGACAGAAGCTCTTTGCCAGCGCTTTCACCGTCAAACAAGCAAATACAATCATCGCATTCTGCTTAGCACTCGCTGCTATTGGCTCATATTTCCTGGTTGCATACATCTCATTCACGCTTCAAGTCGTCCTCGTCAGCATCAATATTTGCTTGATAACTTCTGTAATCGTCGCGTACATCTTGGTGCTGCGGAGGATAAAGGTTCATAACATAACCGTGAGACGAAACCTTGCTAACAGAAACCACAAGGGCAGCATTCCCGCGCGAATGGATGCAACGTTAACGAAAACAATCACCGTACTTCTCGCTTTATTGGTTGTTGCGTATGTTCAGTTTAACATAACCACTCCATGGATGACGTATATTAAATATACAGAGCTTCGGGAGCCAAGAGCAAGCCTTAGGATGGCAACGATGTGGGCGTATATGTTTACGCTAGCATATTGCTTCACAAATGCTATCATAATTATGTACACAAATGGTCGCACAAGGCGCTTTATACGACAATGGTTCAATTCATATTTGGGTAAAAGAAGTTCTACGGTCAGTCCAATAATCAACGTTGCTGCTGTCCGCACAAGCAAGAAATCGTCCACAGTTTTTTGCGGGCAGTCGTTTGTAACAACACATCTCTCTCAAGTTTGACTCAGGGGGCATCATTGAATGTGCATTGGGGGGAGGGGAGACTATTCTTGCTGATACACTTTTTCTAGTTCATACACATGCAGGACTGATGGATTCTCTTACTTGTTAGGGGGGGGAGGTGACAATTCCTTTCAAAATGATGCCCATAGTGCTGCTGCGACGGTAAGACGGTCAATAATTGCATTTAGAGAGGGGGGGG
This sequence comes from Catostylus mosaicus, assembly GCA_964019065.1. NCBI lineage: Eukaryota > Metazoa > Cnidaria > Scyphozoa > Rhizostomeae > Catostylidae > Catostylus > Catostylus mosaicus. The sequence goes on from OZ025191.1 coordinate 8,762,376, forward strand.
GAGAATTAGGGGCTGTAACACCTCAAATAACTGGGAGATAGAGCTTGGGATGCCATGAGATGCCGTCTTGTTAGACCAAAAAGGGTTTCAGTCCTACTTGTTGTAGGCATATTTTAAAATAATCGCTTCATATTATCGTTACAATTTGCATTTTTTTTACTTTTATTTACATTGATTCATTTATTGTTTAAATATTGATGATAATGATTTCTAATCAATTGGTTGATTTATTGAATATCTCTGCATATGCAACTACTCATAACAGCAATAAAACACCTCATATACCAGTTCATCAAGTCTACAGCCGTACCAATGGGAAGGGGGGCGTAGGAGACGTTGTACCCCCATGGGGGAAAATTTCTTTATCGAAATTGCGAAGTTTTCAGCCATGTAAGAGTATATCGGCAGTAAAGAATTCAACTTGCCCGCATCTGAATAGTGGCATGGTCAGTTTGTTGTCAAATTCGTGCTACAACCCCCTTATCTTCTAAAACATGGCAGACATGGAGGGACCTGCTTTAAATCTACTTCAATTCAGGATTTATACAAGCCCCAATCTCGCCTTGGGTCTTACAATTCGAATTCAGGTTTACTCTTCTGAATTAACTAATCAAACGCTAGGATTTAGTTCAAAAAAAGGTTCTAAAACATTCCTGTGGCCAAACAATCGAATTTTGATCAAACTTGTATGTGGCATTGCAACTCCCTATTGCATTTTAATCAATTAAATCTATTACATGCTGTGATTACACAATATACATAACTTGATTTCACGATGAAATAACAAGGTTACATGTGAGAAAAAGGAAACTTTGTTTTAGTTCTTAAATAACTTTATGCTTAAGCGATAACTGCTGTGCCAAATGCATGCTCGTTTACATGCAGTCTCGTTTGCATGCACCCTCGTTTGCATGCATCCTCGTTTACACGCATCTAATTTGCAAGGAATTATGACAAGCACGATAGGTTAGATCTATCAACGTTAATTGCAAGTTAGTCATTTAATCATTAGCGAGGCTTTGTTGCTTGGTTGAGCTGCCCACGCTTTCCGGAACCACCTGATTGTTGCCGCGGCAGAATTTACCCAACAGGAACCTTCTAACGATGCTGTTTCCATATCCAAATATCATGGCATTGATTGCTGCATTACTGAACACGATTACATATGACCAATACAATGCAATATCCAATGCGAGTGCTGGCTCGAGGCTTTCATCCCATCTGTAATACGACCAGATTGCCGAGCAAATATTATACGGCAAATATAGCACCAACAGTGCACCGAGAACAAAACGAATGGTTTTCGTTGACGATAATTCTCGCTTCGTTTCTCGGCCAGTCGATTGTTGCGTTCCTTGCTCTTCCAGCATTCTTTTAAATTTCTCGGCATGGATCGCAATTTTACGGAAGACCAACGAATACAGGAAAAACATGAATGAGACACCAGCAAGATCTGACAGATTTAGCGTGAGTTGGAGTGGGAACGATGGAAACATGATCGAAATACAAGCGATGCCTGCTGAAGCAACGAAGCTGACAACGATGATGACTTTCATGCGAAATTCATTCATGAATTGGTTATATTTGTTCAATTTTGTTACGTGAATGTATCTGTCCAATGATATGCACATGAGCATGAAGAATGAGAAATATGCAAGCAAAAGAGCAATGTACTGAACAAATAACTCAAAAAAGCAGCTGCGAATCGTATTTGTAAGGCATATCATAACCGCCATTAGTGGTAGGAGAACCATTCCCGTGCCAAGATCACAAATGTTCATGACAAAAATGAACTTATTCGTAATTGTTGTGAGTTGTTGTGTTTTGTATAAGCCGTATATCAAAGCAGAATTGGATATGATTGTGATTGGAGAAAGAATTGATGTTGTAACTGCCCATGTTATCAAATGTGACCTCGGCATGTCTAATGGCCATATAGATTGGCATTTGTAGATACGAATAGTTTCTGTGTTATTCATGTTTATAGTTAGGTGCTGAAATTATTTATTGATTGATAAAAGTAACCTTCCTTGCCTTACGCTTCAACAGTTTACGATCTTTTCGCTTTGTCCCGGTTGTTTTCCAGCGGCAGTCTCTTCTGTACCAAAATAAACACGCGTCAAATTCGCCAGAATTGTGTGGATTAAACCTTGTATTATATAAAGACGTGATGAATATAATGTTAAAATGATGATGAGATGCAACGTTCATCAAACCATACAGATACTAGATAACGCCCATCAATCAGCGCCATGATGTTGAAAGAAAAAACAATATTCCTTCTTATATAAACCATTGCCTTTTCATCAATAATTAGTGAAGTATGAATTTTAAATGTCCACCCACTTTTCTTTCAAATGCAAAATTTTTGCTTCAGGCGGACGCTCATAGATTAAGAGAGAAAATAGTTGACGGTGGCTTTAGCGCTAGTAAGACAGAAAACTTCCAAGAGCAGCGATCGCTTGTAAAACTGTTGGGACCGAAGCATGTGACCTGACTGTAAACGATCCCGCAAAATAATGGACCAACAGCAAACTGTGACGAAATTGGAACAAACAGCAAAACGCATCGTAATGATTTTGGTTTTTCTTGAAACTGCACAGTCGATTCACATCAAAAAGAAGTAGTACCCTGCTGTCCATGTACGGTTTTTCATATCATTAAAGTACAATATAATGAATCTTTCATGTGCAAAACAAAGGGAGAGAAATAGCGCGTCAGCTGCAGGTTCACTGTACAATGTGTATTTCACAGCTGCGAAATATTCATTTCCGTCCTATTGATATCTCCTTCAGTTGGTTGAATGGCGATTTCAATCCATCAAAGTCCATTTCAACCCTACAACTGTTGACTCCCACACGATGGCTGTGAGTTTCCGCCCAAAGACTGTCGTATTCCGCCAGATCACTCTTCGTTTCCGCTTCAGGAATGAAAACTTCCGCCAGTACTAATGACTTAATTTTCTGCCCTAAAACAGCTTACTTTACTCTGATGACTCTCAAAGGTTAATACTCTCACCTCTCTCAAGAATTATAAGCTCATTCTAATAAATCTCATACAGTTTAACAAGAAGGCAGCAACTTTTTGTTGCAAGTGGGCAAAACTGAAAAGCACCGAAATGCAATTTTTCACTTTAACAAAAACGAAAAGCAAATTCAAGCCGATAGTTCAAAAACAAATATCTTTCGATATGATAACAATGACGACACCGACCAGATACAATATTGTATAGTGTGCTAGAGCTGATTTCCATTTAAAGCCTTCTGTAAATATTGAAGTTTGATTTGTATCAGAAGTGTAACTCTTAACTTCCGCTTTTAATGTCTTTGATGACCAATGCAAATATTTGTCGTATTTTTGAACCAAAACTTACAAACACTAAACATTAATAATACAAATATTCCAATTGGATTTCACTCATCCTCCTAATCTGAGTTGCTAATTCCGATTTTTCGCACATCAAATTCTTCTTTAATTGGCCAGACAAACGCTTCAACAGACATCAACAGAAATTTGCCGCTTTGACGCATTTAGATCGCCGCACCGGTTCCTTTTTGCAATTTACTTTTGATAAAATGTCCTGAATTCAATGGTCTTGAAAATGCAAGAAAAATCAAACCACTATTCATTTGAGTTGTTAAATTATTTCGAGATAGCAGAAAATGTTGCTGGATGAACTGAAACTATGGATAGTATTTTCTGTATCCCGAAGTTTCGATTATCTCCTCTCTTCTCTACATCTAAACCTCCATGATCTCTACCCACTCTTCAATTCCAAAATTCTGTCTTCGTTAGTGACGATAAGAATTGACTCCTTCCTCGATGGCCTTACGTATACTTGGTTGATCTTCAAGAACAAGAATTCTAATGTGGATAAACAAATCCAGCCGTTAATCACCTTAAACAATCCTTGAATTAATCGAAGTTTGGTTATTCGTCTCGAAAAAAAATATCTGGCACAAGATAGATCCAACTTGTGTACATAAAGATATGAATTAAAACTGATCAGCTGACAAAAACGATACCATCTCACCGCAAAACACAAGTTAGATTTGCAAATAGAGATTATGAATTGAATTTATCACCACCATTTCGACAACCAGCAAACGGAAGTTTTAATATTTGATTTAGCACCAGATATTTAACATAATTTTGCTAATTATTTGAACGGTAGCAGGTTGACGAAGTTTGATGATAAACACACAATAGGATGTTTTATTGAATTGAGAGTTTTCACATGATGATAAAAATTAATTGAAAAGATGTCTGTAAGTTGACAGTATTCATGTCTAGCCTACTATCATGGACACCTGCCATAAGAAAGACCAAACACAGCCACCATTAACATGCTTTGATAACCTAGTTTTAATGGTGGCTCATTTAAAACAACACAGCATCAGTTCTTGCACAAAGCATCTAGTCACTCCTACAACCATATCTGCTATGCTGTGTCATCGATCAACAGGGCTTCTCGCCAAGGGACGCTACGCTGCACCACTTATTGTCGTCATCATAGGCGTAGCCTTAATATTTATGTCAGCACCTGCAACAATGTCTAACATTACTTCAACGCCTCCAGTTTGAGAACATTTCCATCGCAATAAGAACCATTCCTTGCCATTCAAATAGTATTCTAATGCTGCAACAGTTTACCATAGCATCACAAATGTTAAAAATACTCTAAAGGAACGATTTTGTTAATTTCTAATGTGAACATTTTTATCGGCTTTATCAAAAAGCAAACTTCATAATGCTCTGTTGTTCATGCGATAAAAGTTTTCTTTGCTCAGCTTATCTGCACAGCTAGAATAGCAAACAGCGGTGCGACAGGAAACTCATTTTGAAAAGAAGCATCGCAAGGTAATGCCTCATCCTGATGGAAATAGGTGGAACTCAATAAAGAAAATACAACGAAAAAAACACAGCTTGACATAGAAATTATTGTAACTATTCATTAGAGCATTACCGGATGTTAAAAACCTCAGGAAGATCAAACAGAGGGAGGGAAATATAATTACGCAAGATTTTCCTGTCTTAAAAAGGAAAGGTTTGCTTGAACATCACCATTTTATGGGAGGAAGTCGGCAGGATAAGCCGCCTGTTGCAGTATAGGCGAGTGACAGGTGGCAAGTTTCATTGCATTTACGAATTACGAATTAATCCTGGTGCTTGAATATGCCTATCAAGACCACATCATGAAACAAGATTAACTTGGCATATCAAAATACCTGTGACACATAGGAAAACACTTTTATTAACAGTTTACATATAAACAATTTGCAGAAGCTTAAAGGTTCGTCTTTGAGAAAATGATTGAGAAAGGCGCGACAGTCACCCGGCAAGAAGTCAAAATTTGATCGAACGAGAACAGAGAGAAGAGACATTGTCAGCAACGTTTTTACAGCCAATTGATTGCGTTGATAAGCCAAAGAGAGAAGATAATTGGATGAATTTGGCAACCGTAGCTTCTATACTTCTCAGCAGTTTTCGTCAAAATCAAAAGTCATGGAAATTGTATGCTTTCCTATTTTTGGTTTGTTCTGAAGCGAAGAGAAGAGAAGAGACGAGACGAGAAGAGAAAGCAGGAATAAGAACATAAACGGAACAAAGAGAAAACATTCTTATCGTCTGAGATCTGTTGCACAAAGACAAAGCATTCATCGTTTGGATTTTAACACCTAACTATAAACATGAACAACACTGAGACAATTCGTATCTACAAATGCCTGTCCATATGGCCATTAGACATGCCATGGTCACATTTGATAACATGGGCAGTTGCAACATCAATTCTTTCTCCAATCACAATCATAGCCAATTCTGCTTTGATATACGGCCTATACAAAACACAACAACTCACAACAATTACGAATAAATTCGTTTTGATCATGAGCTTTTCCGACCTTGCTCTTGGTATTGTTGTTTTGCCATCAATGGTTGCAATGATATGCCTTAAAGATACATTTCGCAATTGCAAGTTGGAGCTCTTCGTCGAGTATGGTTCTTATCTGTTTGGCTACTTCTCGTTCTTTCTTCTGATCTGCATATCCTTAGACAGATACATTCACGTTACAAAACTGAATCAATACAATCGATTTATGAACGATTTTCGCATGAAAGTCATCATCGTTATCTGTTTCATCACTTCGGCAGGCATTGCATTCATCTCGACCATGTTCCCTTCGTTTCCCTTGCAAGTTGCAATTAATTTATCAGATGCTGTTGGCATCTCATTTATGTTCTTCTTATATTCGAGGGTTTTTCGTAAAATTGCGATTCAGGCCGAGAAGTTGAAACAAATGCTCGAAGAGCAAGGAACGCAAAAATCAACAAACGGCGAGAGAAAACGAGAATTTTCGGCAACGAAAACTATTCGCATTGTTCTCGGTACATTGCTGTTGCTGTATTTGCCGTACAATATCTCATCTGCTGCAAGGTCTTACTACATTAAAGTCGATAATTTCACTTCTCCACTGGCAATTGAAATTGCAATGTATTGGTCGTATGTTTTCTTGTTCAGCAATGCAGCTATTAATGCAATGATAATTTGCCATGGAAATAGTGTTGTAAAAAGATTCCTGTTACGTAGATTGCGCCCAGTTGAGTCTTCTGTTGATACAGGAAGCGATTGAGCATTGCTTGTTTATTTTCCGAATCAAAGATTTATTGAAGATGATGCTCCTTCTCACTTCATGTGATGAGTTTTCGCGCGGAGATGTGTGAACGGTTGTCAGAAGATGTATTGTGTGAAGAAGACAATCTCAGATACTTTTTACAGAATATGTCGGAATTAACTCAGTAAATTTTAACGTTGTAGTTGACGAGCAGACACTTTTATTGGCCTAAAATAGGGCGTTAAATGTATATTTGATGATGATGATGATGATGATGATGATGATGATGATGATGATGATGATGATGATGATGATGATGATGATGATGATGATGATGATGATGATGATGATGATAATGATGATGATGGTGATGATGATGATGATGATGATGGTGTTGATGATGATGAGGATGCTGATAATGATGATGATGATGATGATGATGATGATGATGATGATGATGATGATGATGATGATAATGATGATGCTGATAATGATGATGATGATGGGGATTCTGACTATAGTATGCCAATTAAAGGGATCAAAACACCATTAAGAGGTTGCAAATTGATTGATTCACAGCCTCCATCTCACCCTCCGTTCTTTTTCTTTCCTTTTTGCAAACCAGGTTTTAGGTAAACCCCGACGCTCTCATATTTCAAGGATGATATTTAAAACCTAAGACAAATAACCCAGTTACCACCTATCAAAAGCATCATCAAAAGTAAAGTTCTCAAATTGTTTAGCCACATCAAAAGAATGGACCATGGTGTCAGCAAGATCTGTCTGGAAGGCATGATTAATGGAAAGAGAAACAGGGGACGACCAAACAAAAGATGGAGAGATAACATCAAAGAATGGACAGAACTCAACATAACTGCTCTGAACGCCCTTGTCAAAAATAGAGAACTGTGGAAGCAGCTATCACATGTTAGTGCGTATTCTGCTGCAAGCAGAGACAGCGTTTAATGATGATTAATGCCTGCTCCTCCTTACAATCACAACTCTCTCTCCTAAACAGTTTCTTACTTCACGACGCAGATTATAAGGTGCTTCGCTATATCTTTTATCAACTTTGACATCTTAGGCAACAGCTGGTCTGGATTCTCCAAGAAACATCATCATTTCAAGGGTCTTTATTTGAAGGCCACCAAAAAGCAAGATAGCTTCAGTTTCAATCAAAACTAATGAAAACAAATTTGATAAGAAAACTCTGCTCTTTGACCATATCTAATTCAATAAAATTTAATTAAATTTTGCTACTAGGGAAATTGAGGACTTTGTTTTACAAATAAAAGTAAATAAATTTCGACCCAGCTGAGCAAATACGAGACAAGAAATTTAAAATTTACATGACGGCATGTTAAATGACACATCATATTATGACACAGCTCAAAGCAGCAAGAAAAACCGACAAGAAAGACTGATAAGGAAGCAAAGAAAATCTGTTTAAAAATTCCAACGGGATTAGGAACTATTGAAAAGGCAAAATCAGATATATAAAACTGGCGATTAGTAAAGTTGGTCCAATTACAAGCGATCATTTTTGAAGAGGAAGAAAATATTGAGAGGATAAAATTATTTAAACTTGAAACAGGATTGCAGAATGTTACTCAACGTAGGAGGATGGTAGGTACAAGCGGTTGAAATAATAAAAAAAAGTAAGAAGAGAAATGAAGGAAAAAGAATGGAAAGAAAGATAAACTAAAAAAGGAAATAAAAGGTTATTGAAGAAAACTAAACAAAACGTTTCCCTGAAAAAAGAAAGACACTTCTTAGAGAAGATGCACGTCCGAGGCCTTGAATTCTGTAAGTTGGTTGAAATACATTTCACCGTTTGAAATACTCTTGGAGCTCATCTAAAAACAGTTTTGGAAAAGAGCTAAACCTTCTATCTGCAGCGTGGCCATATTCCATAATAAACGTATCCCATTTAAAAAATGTTTTTGCATTCATTTGTATGTCACTCTTACACTACTTGACAAAGGAATTAAAGATACATAATATTTGCCGATTGATTACAACTATTCCGTTATCCCAAGAATGATAAACACAAGATTGGTGCCCGGAATTAGCATCAATTCTTGCAACAGATGGAATTGAAGCAGACGAATTTTCATGCACGATGCAGGAGCCAACGAAGCGAAAAAACGTTCCAAAGCTTACATACGAAAATTTGAAGTCCAAAATTGCACTCAGCAGGCCCATTCAGCCTTGAAGTCTATCTTTGATTGCCTTCTTTACTGGACGAAAGAGCAAAGTCAAGGATAGGACCTACAAGTGTAATCTGTTTGTCACTGTGTTGAATAAGATCTAGCAAGGAGAAGATAAAAGTCATCAAGAAACGGCTGGTTCTTCTTGCGGCGAGCCAAACTATAAACATGAACAACACTGAGACAATTCGTATCTACAAATGCCTGTCTATATGGCCATTAGACATGCCATGGTCACATTTGATAACATGGGCAGTTGCAACATCAATTCTTTCTCCAATCACAATCATATCCAATTCTGCTTTGATATACGGCCTATACAAAACACAACAACTCACAACAATTACGAATAAATTCGTTTTGATCATGTGCATTTCCGACCTTGCTCTTGGTATTGTTGTTTTGCCATCAATGGTTGCAATGATATGCCTTAAAGATACATTTCGCAATTGCAAGTTGGAGCTCTTCGTCGAGTATGGTTCTTATCTGTTTGGCTACATCTCGCTCTTTCTACTGATCTGTATATCCTTAGACAGATACCTTCATGTAACCAAACTTAATAAATACCATCAATTTATGAACGGTTCCCGAATGAAAATCATCACCGTTATATGTTTGGTTACTGCAGCAGGCATTGCATACATTTTAACATTTTTCCCGTCGTTTTGGCTCAGCTTGGCACTAAATTCCATAAGCATTGGCTTACTCGGATTGATGTGTTTCCTTTATTCGGAAATCTTTCGAAAAATTACAATTCATACCGAGAGGTTTAAAGAAATGCTTGAGGAGCTAGGGAGAAATCAATCAACAAACCATGAAACAAGGGCTGAGCTATCAGCAACTAAAACCATTCGCATTATTCTCGCTGCTTTATTTGTCACCAATATGCCATTCATAATTGGAAATACCTTATTTTCGTATTACAAGACAATTGATGACAACCAGCCACCTCTTCTGATCAAAATTGTTACATACTGTTCATATACCCTGGTTCTGAGCAATACCGCTATTAATGCTATCATTATAGGCTATGGCAACAGTGTTGTTAAACTATTTCTTTTAAACAAATTACACCGAGCTAGACCGTCTGTTGATGCTGTCAGAGATTGAATGGTGAATCTCGACTGACGAGTTTTCGTGATTCCCGTTTCGATCGAAGGACACAAATTGATAACAGTGTACACTCTGTATGATATTTGCATCATTATTATAATTTTTTTTATTATTATTTTATGACATATGGAAGAAGCACAAGCTGTGGATGAATGGAAGTAGACCTGAAGGCCATCCATAGGCAGTTGGGTGATAAGTTGATGATGATGATAACATAGTAAAAAACTGAAGGTATAATAGATAAAGTAGCCATCCCATATGTTCATGTGAATAATAGTTCATTTATTTTGATTGGTTTTAGTTGGCTGATTGATTTGTTGATTGATTGATTGATTAATTAGTTGGTTGACTGATTGATTTCTTGATAAATTGATTGATCTGTTGATTGATTGGTTGTTTGATTGGTTGATTGATTAATTGATTGACTTTGTGATTGATTGACTTTTTGATTGATTGCTTGATTAATTGAGTGATCAATTAAGTGATTGAATGATTGATTGACTGATTAATTGATTGCTGAAATGAACATTATATTTAGAAATAGGTGAACAAAAATAATAGATTTATTCAACTCACTGCACCTATGATAATCTGCATCAATAACCATGTGATCATCATATGCTTCTTGTAATCGACCAATCAGATTGCTTTTCTTGTCTATAACTGATTGCAAGTGGTTGCATAGATCTTCCAGTACTGACAACAAAGACTCTAAAAATGAACATTTTGAGAAAAATTCACATCCAAGGAGCTCTGCACAAGTTATGTCACTGACATGACTTAACTTGCATAAAAAAATGTGAAAGTATGAAACTGGAGTCTGTAAGCAAAGGAAAGATTTTGCATTCTTTCAACATGTTAAACCATTTCAATATCAAATATCATTGTTCTATTAGCCGCATTTCACTGACTTTACGCTTTAATTGATAATTATAAACAACAATAATGAGATGACCATGCACAGCAAACATGCTTAGGACAATTAGCTAGCTCAGCATGGTGATGACAATTTTGGATTGACAAAAGATTGACCAATTTATTTCAAGAATTATTTAACTTTTTGAAAGAATCATGGTGCAAACAAGTGCAAGATATTTCCGGGTTTTTGGTCAAATGGCAGAAAGCAGACAATCAGAATCTTAGGTAAGTAACACTTAGATTTATGTTAGTCTGAGTAAGTGAATATCGATCATTGTAAAAACTAACATTAACCAACAATACAATGAGAAGAATGTTATTGAGCCAAGATTTGGGAGAAACCTAGGCATAAAGGATTTGCCATTCAAACCGAAAATCAGACATTCATTCAAAATTAATGAAATTCAGACAAAACTGTTTCTGGGATAAAAATAGAACATTTTCTTACAGGTAAAACCAACATCTGGGGCAAAACTAGGACCCCTAATCCTAAGGGAAAGTACCAGCCCTGAAAATCCAGAGCAAGACAACAGTAAAGACAAACACTTACTCAGCGAATTTGGGTCTGTTAGATCAGCGGTGCTGTTCAAAGTGGTTTTCCATTGGATTTCCTGTTGAAGCTAAGGGTTATAAAAATTTTAATTTCTTGTCAACTCAAATTGAATGCGAAAGGAAACAGAATTTAGATTAGAAAGGTTTTGCAGAAGTTAACTTAACATGAAGTTATTTGAACAGAAATGAACTGAGTTCAGCTCAACTAAAATGAAATTAAATATCCACAACTGATATCCATAACATCATTAAAGTCTTGAAGACTATAACTGAAACAGGTTTCAAACAAATCTAAAAAAATACTTCATACCTTATTTATCTTATCATCTAGTTTTGATATTTCTTTTAAGTACTTTATTTGTATTAAAGATTCACAATTTTCAACAGTTGGTTCTCCCCTTTCAGAATTAAACACATCATTCAATTGAAAGCCATTGTAACAAGTGTTTTCTGCTACTTTTAAAGCTCTGTGCAATCTTCCAGTTGATACGTAAGAGCCAGAAGTTGCCCAAGGATTATCTTGTGATGATGCCATATTTGACTTTGTCACCTCGCAATTTCTGTAATATAAGATATGGTTTTGATAAAGTTATAGCTTTTTTAAGAGAATTCGTGGATTCTTGACTTTATCAAGTGAATTGAAAATAAATTATGAAACATGATCCGTTAGATCAATATGCAGTCCTAGGCCAAAACAGGTATTATTAGGCCCCCCAAAAAAAACTTTAATTAAAATTTAATAAAACAAAGAGACATAGACTTGAATAATCCTCATGATGTTGCAATCTAAGCATACAATTCAGTCGATGTAAATAAGATCTAATTACATAAAGTTGAACATAATAACAGAAATAAAAAAGGACTTCTTTACCAAAACATTGTCGTTTCCCGCTCTCGCAATTTGAATCATTGAATTGGATTTTAACTTGAATTGAATTGAACTCCGCCACCACCTTAGTTAGCAGTACCACCTTTAATAAACAGTTCCACCATGTGGTGAAACTGAAATTAATCTTATATAGTATGCAATCTTATATCACCCGATCGTTCGTTCCAAGATGAATCCGAAACTTCCTTTTTTGATCATCTTGCTGCTGTGGACTCAAAATGATGTATGTCCATCAGAGAAAAGTGCCTCTAGCAAGCACAAACATTGTTGTGGTGCAAATAAAGATGCGATCCTTGTGAAGAAAAACGAACAAAACCTCGTCAAAGGAGAAGAAAATATTGAACGAGATTGTAAAAGTGTAGAACACAAAACAGAATCAAAATATTCTCAAGAGCAAAATGAAGAATTAGGCAACAATTTTGTCCTTATTAGAGGAGGAACATTTTCAATTGGCACTGACGAACCTTTTATTCCACAGGATGGGGAAGGGCCAGCTAGAAAGGTGCATCTAGATGACTTTTATATAAATGAATTTGAAGTCAGTAATCAAGATTTCTCCTTATTTGTAAAAGAAACACAATTCATAACAGAGGTAATGTTGTTTTTTCGCATAACATACTTATCATTTAAACGCTTAAATTTGTATTTAAATAATTTCATTGTACAGAATGGACAATTTCAAATACTAATGTATTTTAGCAACAAACAACATCTTTTGAACTTCATGCCCCACACTGGGCACCAAAGTTTATCAATCTCACACAGGGCACCATAGTTGGCATTTGTTACTTTTAACATCTTTCATTTAATGTTAAATGCTTCCACTTAGGAAGTATATTTTTGTACGATCTGCATAACCCCTTTTCTTTAGGCTGAGAAATTTTTCAAATCCTTTGTACCGGAATTCCTCTTGAGTGAGAAAGCCAAAAGTAACATTGCACAAGCAGTAAGTAGAAAGTTTTTTCGTTTGAATTTTTAGATTTTGATTAATATAATTATACATCAAACTATTCTTGTTTATTTAATGTTTTAAAATTCACTACATACAAATACAAAATTCTGTAGAATCCTGTTAATTTGGACCCTCACATGGAACTGCAAATTCGTCCAACTTATCGTATGTCTGAGATATGCCAAATCTAAGAGGGAGAAAACCTGTACCACTAAGCAGTTTGAGTTACCCAGGATTCGAGTTAACTGGGTTTTTCTGTATCTACCCTTTCTATAAATCCAATAAATTACATTAGAGAAATGCAGACTTACAAATACCTTAGCAAGGGATTTGTATTCTTAAACACATATTAGTTTACTTGATTGTCCATTTGCAGGTTTACAGAGCTCCTTGGTGGCTTCCTGTAGATGGAGCCTCATGGAAACATCCGGAAGGACCAGAAAGCAACATAATTGAAAGGTATTTCTGTGCCATGTTTATCAATTGTTTATACCCTACACTAACCACAATGGACTGTTTCTTCCTTTCATAGCAGCAAATGATTTTGTGTTTACCTTTTGTTGCAGAATGCAACACCCAGTTGTACACATTTCCTGGAATGATGCTGTGGCATTTTGTAAGTGGAAAAATGGAAGATTACCAACAGAAGCTGAATGGGAAGTGGCTGCAAGAGGTGGAAAAAAGAACAGGTTCAAATTAGACATTTCTTGGAATCTGTTATTGTTGAATTATACCAAATAACTAGTCTGATTGATGATTTGTCAGTATCTAAATGAAAAATACTAAAATGATTAACACTTTTTGATTTCTTATTGCTGTTTAGAAATGAAGGATTGAAGGAAATCCAAACCAATTATTTATATTATATATTCATTTGAAACCAAAATCATTGAATATCAAATACAAAACTTGAAGGTTTTATACTAAATTTCATGCTAGATGTTATGATCAGTTAAACTTTTACATAAAATGTATTATCTTCTTGAAACTGAAGGCACCTTTTTTAATCAGGTTGTACCCATGGGGAAACAAATTGAATCCAAGAGATGAGCACAGAGTGAATATTTGGCAAGGAAAGTTTCCGGAAAAGAATACAATTGAAGATGGTTACCTTGGAACAGCCCCTGTAAACACTTATAAACCAAATGGATATGGTTTATACAACATGGCAGGAAATGTTTGGGAATGGGTGTCTGATTGGTGGACTATTCGTCAACCAAGTGTAGAGATGAAGAATCCGGTTAGCAGTCATCCTATTATGTTGAAATGAAGTGTTCTACTGCTTAAAAGAAAAATTGTTGTACACAAATTCCCTTTTGCCTAACCTGCACCTTTATTTGTCCTCCGCAAAAGTAGCATTTTATCTCTTTTGAGAAAATTGTAATTATACCAGAAAATGACAGTTCCTAATTTTAGAATCTTCTATCAGCATTCACCATTTTTTTTTATAATTTCAAAACTGTCAGAACATTTAGCATTTGTCAGTAAAGTTTTGTTTTAATTTGCAAAAATACACATTTTATTTGCAGACTGGGCCAGAATCTGGGAGAGATAAAGTTAAAAAAGGTGGATCTTTTATGTGCCACAAGGTGATTTTAAACTTTTTTTTTATTGAATTAACTTTATTCTTTTCCAAATATGATTAGATGCATAAAAAAGAAAAAACATTACAAAATGACAACAAAACAAAATTAAACAAAGGTATAATACTAATCTGATATTCTGCAAAGACAAACATGGCTTCCTCAGAGGACTAATTTTGTTAACATAACAAAATAGCTTCAAGTATAGAATTAAATTAAACATTAATTCTGTGTGATTCTCAGCAGATGCAACAGAGTTATTATAACATTATCTGCTCTGTCTGATGAAATAAAAACAGTCAAAGAGAGAATGAATAGTTGGATACTAACATATGACAATTAGTGTTTATTTTTTGTCAAAAACAGGATTACTGCTATCGATATCGATGTGCAGCCAGAAGTAATAACTCACCAGATAGTAGTGCATCAAATCTGGGATTCAGATGTGCAAAAAATTCGAAAGAAACTGCCACAAAATGAACTAAATGTCTTTAAAAAAAGGAATAAGAGTTGATAGAAACATATATATTTGACAAATGCTTTTTAATTCATCTATTAATTTTAGACATCATTCACATCTTTTTTGTTTTCTTTAATGTGTCTGCTTTCTTGTTTTTTTCTGTCAGCGCAGATCTTGCAGAAGATTTTGTTTGCAAAATTAAAACAAATGATTAAGGGAGCGAAACAAGGAGGGGAAGGATTTGGAGCAAGTCCACTGTACTCTGATTTTGTCTTGTTCTGGGAATTTTTGGTTCGGCAATGGGATAATGAATTAATAACAAATTGTAACCAATAATGAAACAAACTAAAGAAAAATGATTGCAGAAAATCAAGCAATGTTTGTTTTGAATCATTTTTTGATATTACGACGATCCTAATCAATAATGATAATGATCGAAATTACTATTAATTCATAATATTGAAGTTCTTGCTAATTCAACACATATGGGTTAACATTAAGTTGAAAAAGATTTGATTTATTAATGCATTATATTTTAGAGAAAAGAAACATCAACCTATGAAATAAATGATAGAAGGAAAGGGTTCTCCTATGGTTCCCTACCAACGATATTAGGGTGTGCATGAGGTTGTTCCCACCTTTTGGAATAACTTCATTAGGAAACTAAACCTGCTTATGATGGCAAACCTAACAAATCATTGGCAAATATAAGTAAAACTAGGAAATATACCATGAAACCCCCTGATCTGGGCAGAAAATAACGTTTTTTTGAGTAGTATGTAACGGGGGTCTTAAGGCTAAACAAATTCTCGGAAGTGCAGATTTTCATTCTTAACCATGGGCCTGTTCAAATCGTTGCTGATGAGATGAGATTTGTGAAATACAAAAGGAACTTCAAGAGCCCGCCTGCAGGCCAATGAGAGACCTAAGCCGAAATTCAGAATGCTTTGAAAAGATCTGCCTTCCTTTCGCTATGAAAGCCATCAACTCTTTGATTGCCAGTACCAACTTGTCCACGATCAAGACATACCTGAATCAACTAAATTATTGACCATTCATATCTTACATAAACTAAGGATGTGTGCGGGCCTATAACCCATCTATTAAGGATATTAATGATATTAATAGACTAATCAGGATTCTGGGGTCTAGATATCACCGTAATTTCAGTCCGCAATGAATTGGAATTTCAATTTCTATGTCTTATATTGTCGGCAACGTCTTGAACATTGATAGGCATGGTTTTGGAGATCTTTAATATGACATTTTTTAATAAAAGGAACAACAAGATTAAATCAAATTCAAGGAGAGAGAAAATTTAAAACTTAAACTCAACAAGTACTACCTCACTTTCAAAGTCTAAATGTTGTTATCAATACCGAGATAACAAAAACTAACATTATATGTTTAATATGTACTATAATTAATATCGATTATCATAACTTCTGCGTTTTAAATAAATGAATTAAAAAAGCCAACTTGAAATCAAAATAAAGCGTTGATCTAAACTAAAAAAACAAAAATGATAAAAAGCCAAATTAAATGTTGTTGCGAAAGTATTAAGCGATTGTATATATCTAAAAAGAAACTAAGCAACGGAAAATGTTTTTTTCTGAATTTGAAATTAAATGTACATATGTACAAGAAACAAATAAAGATTGATACCTTTATGACAATGGCCTATCTGGATACAATTCTTCTAGCCTTGAGTACATCAGTTTAACTGATAGATCTTGCATGCTTGGTAGCACAAATAGCTTCTACAAAATAACATGGAAGAATGTCAATTGATCATCAATAAATTTTTCTGTTTTGCATTCACACAACAAGAAGAGAGATAATGTCATGCTTTGTGATCACAGTAAATTACCTCAAAACTCGATCATAGATGCCCCATGCTTTTTCATTTAAACACAACCCCAGCTGAATCTCACAGGTTCGCGTAGAATCATGCCCGTGTTAAAGTTTGATCGTGCAATAACCACATGCGCTAACGTCATCACCGTGCAGCCTTGTAAGCGGGATAACTCAAGACAAAACACGATAAATATTCTTCATGACAAAATATGGAGCAGTGTTCCATGTATGACTGATAGACTGATTGGTTGATTCACTGATTAGAGCTATTGATTGACTGATCAACTGATTGATTGACTGATCGACTAATTAATTGATTGATTGATTGATTGATTGATTGATTCACTTATTTATTTACTTATTCACTTATTTATTTCTTCATTTATTGACTGATTTATTGATTGATGGACTGGACTGATTGATTGATTGATTGATTGAATGTTTGATACAACGATTGAGCAACTGTTGATTTGAGTGAGTGAGCGATTCACAAACTGATTAACTGACAACAGACAGCACAAATCATGCTAAAAGAAGACAGCCTCAGTTGATGCTCCCATTAAGTTTTGGCAATTTTTGAACAGCCTCTTTCTACTTCTTTTATTATTAAAATGTACAAACAAAGCAAAAAAAAATACCTTAAACTCATCTTTAAGTTTTCTTTCAATCCAATCGGTCAAATAGGTTAAACGAACATGACGGTCGCCGAGTTTTGGATGCGCCGTAAGAAGAACAGCTGGAGTGCCACGGAATCCAAACCTAGATAAAAAAATTGAATCATAAAATCGTGAAAATGCCAGCATCGGGAGAATGCAATCAAGCACATGGTTAATCATAATAATGGATTACTCAAATTTGATAAAAGAACCAAGCATAATCATACTGAGCATGAATCAAAACGGTCCAGACCTTCAAATTTAGATTGCTGCTGAGGTTAGAACCATTCTTATACAAAACCAGTTGAAATATTCCGAGGCACATTTTTGTTATCTTGTGATGATTTAATGCACGAGTTATTCATATTTTGTTCTTTTGTGGAATAAAACGTATAAATATCTTATCAGTGTTAACTACGTTCTTATAATTGCTACTGTTTTCATGTCAATATAATATGAACTATAATTTTTAACTTATATTTCTTTTCTGTGAATCATTCTGTTCAGTAAATTTTGCATTTTTGCATCGCCCAACCCTGGCAATAAAACTTTGGTGTTAATCTTCCCAGTTTCATCATTGCTCCTTTATCCTAGTGAAAACTAAATGCTATATAATAAAATAAATAGTAGGACAGTTGAACAATCAAAAAGATAAATTATACGACATACCAAGCTCTGTTAGTTGGCGGAGGTGCGATATTAACCGCAAGAGTCCCTTTCAAGCTTTGAACAGTCACTTTCAAAATTATGGGCATTTTTCTAAATTTCTCATAAGCCTTTTCGTATGCTTTTTTAGCGAAATCAGTTTCAGCAACTTTCTTTGCAATTCTTGATCTTGCTAACCAACCAACAATGCCAGCCACTCTTTTCCCTGTTTTGCTTTCTAAAAACGCTTTCGTCCTTGGATCGGAAATCATCGGATCATCATCCAACGCCGCTCCTAAATCTTCCTCATCTACTTCCACCTGATTCATGGCTTCCAGGAAAATTTCCGGAAGTTGATCTGTGAGCGCAGGATCGCCCTCGAAATCGGCCGAGTCGCCTTCTGATGTTAGACTGCCATCTAGGATATCTGAGCTGCCTTTGTCTTTGTTTACTTTCATTCTGACGTCAGTGTTTGGCGCCTCTTGGACCTGCATTTGTTGCTTTGCAATTTTCGTTAAAAGTGCAACGTAATAATCTACATTCAGTTGCGTTTCAAGGGTAAGGGTAAACTCCCCTTGATACGTCACTTGTAGATCAGTCCATACACCATACTCGTCCAATTCTGGTAATGAACCTTTGTGTATAACTGGCAACGTATGGCCTAGATGCAAATCTTTCACGTAAATTTCTTTGATGATTGGTGGTGTGTTCAATTTGCTTAAACGGCTCTGAATTTTCAGCCATACCTTTCGCTTCCAATACGGCTCGTGCCAAACATCCCAGAACGCCCGTCCTAACAACACATTCAGCCATGCCGTATGCGGTTCAAGTCTTTTGCCGTTTATAACCCGCGACGTTATTTTCTCTCCTTCACGGATACACTCTACCATGTAATGAGGATACGAATCAGCCGCGCGGTTTGACAGATTCCCTTTCTTAACATCTGCCAAAGTGACTTGATGCTTCAACGGTTTGTTGCAAAGTTGCATGCGGTAGAACCAGTCTTCTTTCTCCCGCGCGGTATTCGGCAAGATGTGAAACTGATCGTCACCTTTATTTACTGTCCAATCACCATCAGCACTTTCAACATATTTATCAAAATTCGATGTCAGGTCCTCGAAAGGCACTTCGATATCTTTTACGAGCATCGCTCCGGGCGGAATATCGATTCTGATTGGGTATTTACGGTTCCAAATACGACGCATAGGCAGATCTAGCGGTTGTAACGACAGCTTACATTGCGATAACGATATTTTATGGTGCTTTTCGAAAATGAATGCCGGTTGTTGGTCTTCTAAGGGTTCGGCTTTCTTGTTACGCCTTGCTCGTAACCCTCGTCGCACTTTTTTCAACTTTTGCGGTGTCATCGGTTTGTTGTCCGTCTGCTGTTTGCAAAATAGGATGTGAAGTGTTTCTCCTCTCAGCAATGCAAAAACATCCTTGGTGATATCCAGAGTGAATACACGAGGATCATATTCAATAATGAAATGAACCCAGCCCTAAAAATGAAAATATTTTGATTACAATACATTCGATACTTTTACAGAGTTCAGCAAAATGATCAAACTTTACCGGCCATAAATTTAAAATTTCATCAATGAACAAAAGGAATAGAAATAGGAAGTGTTTAACAAGTTTGCGTGTGATCACGTATTTACGTCTTTCTAACTAACAAGAAAGAAAGCAAGCAAGCAATTTCATTCGTTGGCCCAGGCTGGGGTTCTGCTAGCTTTTGAGCTGATCTAGGCCTGGGACATTAAGACAAGTGACCTCAGGATCCCTCGCTAGCTCAGGATCCATCGTGGCATGCCACTTGGGCAAAATAAATCTATTTTTTTCCACCTTCCTATTGCCTTCGTTGTGCTTCAGCACTACATCTACGATCTACATGCTCTTGTCTCTGTTTTACCATACAGTGAAAAAGCCTTGTATGACGGGGTGAAATATACAATATATAAATATATAATTGTTATCAAGTCGAAATAAACATCTTTAGAGCATCTAAGTCCGATTCATAATCGGAAAAGGAATATAACAAAAAACATTATTTCGACAAATCTAAGTTGATATTAAAGTTATCATTAGTTCCTAGACATGAACCATTTATCAACGTAAACTTTTTTGGGTTGTATTTGCTTCGTACAGTTGCCACATTGCGTTGTTCCTTATTCCATCTAATGCTTTACTCAACTGCTTTGTCTCTTATCATCAGCCTGATCAGTTTTTGTGTTTTAACAAATTCAAACGCTTTTTCAGTCTCTATTTAATCATCTGCTTATGTATTCAAAAATCTCCCGTTTTAATAAAATCATGGTTTTCAGACTTTTGCAAATTATTGTACACAAATGATCTCATCTGCTTAAAAATTTATAAATTATACTTGAAAAATGTTGGAAATGGAAATTTCGGTTGAAGAAAGTAAGTCAAAATAAAACAGTAGCAGGTGAAAAAAGTTGAAAATCCTGCAATTGGAATAAAAGCAGATGTTGTCAATTGTTGGTTTCTTATTTGTTAAAGAATGATCACCGTTTTGATTGACAGTGATGACAGAAATCATGATGAAAATAAAGAGATGATTGATAGGCTGAAAATGACAATAACATGGTGGTGATGATGATGATGATGATGATGATGATGATGATGATGATGATGATGATAATGATGATGATGATGATGATAATGATGATGATGATGATGATGATGATGATGATGATGATGATGATGTTAATAATGATGATGATAATGATGATGATGATGATGATAATGATGATGATGATGATGATGATGATGATGATGTTAATAATGATGATGATAATGATGATGATGATGATGATAATGATGATGATTATGATGACGATGATGATGATGTTAATAATGATGATGATGATGATGATGATGTTAATAATGATGATGATAATGATGATGATGATGATGATGATGATGATGGTTATGATGATGATGATGATGATGATGATGATGATGATGATGATGATGATGATGATGATGATGATGATGTTTAAATTCCAAGCCAGTTGATCAAACAATGCTCCATCTACTGGTAGTCAATCAAGCATGGCTGACCATTCTTTTTTTCAATTTGTTTACATTATTTATTTATTTACCTGTTGCTTTTGAGCTTTTTTTGTACTCTCTATTGTTGCCTGGTACAATGCAGTAGGATAAATTTCAAAATGCTTTTACTAGGTCGGTATTCTTCGCTCACCTTCCCATTTGATGTTTTACATTTTCAGTTCTTAATAATGGTTTGGTTGCTCAGAGTTATAATTGGTTCATGGCAAAACCCAGGCCAAAAATCAGTGTGGGTTTTGGTTACTATTTTGCTAATGTTGGCAAACAAGCTAAAAAAGCAGATGACAAAGAAATTAATTCAATACCTTCAAATCTCTTGGCTTTCTCAAGGCTACAGGATCAACAGACCTAATTGGTTTGCTTGTTGATGTCATCATCTCCTCTTCCTTTAAATATTTCTTCAGTTCATGTCTGTATTGCTCAAATGATTTCCCAGATGGGCAAAACAGCCAAATGACGAGGCAACCAATGAGATACGTGACGAGTGACCCAAGAATTATCCCCCTGAGAAATGCATTAATAGGTATGATGGACAAAGCATAAAAAAGCACAGCTAAGTTCCATAGCCTGAAGAATGTAGTACTGCTTTTAGTTTGATTAGAAAGGCCTGTTTCATCTTTCTCTGCAACATCAATTTTATAACCATCATCTTCTTCTTCTGAAATTGGTTCTTCAAATCTGTCTAAAACTGGTGATGATGACAAACTCTCATTATTTTGGATTTCATTTCTATTAGCAACTGACCCATGCTCTTGTGACTGCAACAATTCTGAAAACGACAGCTTGCCTGCGAACTTGAACTTCATTTTAGTTTGTGTGTGTGCTGTTACACTTCCATTCTTGGTTTTCTCATCTTTGCTTGAAGGAGACAGGGGAATATGCGTCAGGTCTGTTGTCAGTGGCTTTGATGTTAAAAATCCTTTAATTTTTGACTTTGCTGATGGCTTTTTACTCTCACTTGAACTCGAAACTTGTGGTGATGAAGGCCTATCATCTAAGTTTTGAGGACTTTGGTCATCTTTATTGAAAGCAACCGTGGTTTGTTTGGCAATGCTCTTATTGATGCTTTCATGTATATCAAGAAATTTATCTTTCTCAATGCTTGACATCTCTTTGTGACCATTAGAAGTATTGCTAAAATTTATGGAAACAGTCCCTTTTGTACTCAATTCAACTTCCTCCTCACCTTCTGTTTTTTGTTTCAAATTATAATGCTCACTAATACTCTGTGCTAAAGAACTCTTCTTCTCTTTATTTTCCACAGAAGCACTTTGTTGCTTTGGTGATTTACCCGCCATATTTTCTGCAGCTGAATTTGTTTCAGCTGTTCCACTTGATGCATAACTCTTCCCTTTCGTTATCAAACTAGAAACCTGATCTCGAATCCAACCAGTTGTAGCCCTGCCTGGGCGTTTGTCTTTCCCACCATCTTTAATCTCAACTGATGGTTCTTCTAAAATTTCCCTCTTTTCTTTCACAGGAGATGTACCAATTTCTGGTGCAGACGATTTTTCAGTAGAATTACTACTTTCATTAACTGCTGACATGCTTAGGTTGTCCAATGATTCTTGATCACCTTCAGTTTTGTTAAAACTATCAGATTTCTCCATTTCTTCCTGCTTCCCTTTTCTAGACCATAAATTTGAAACCTTGTCCTTCATCCAGTTTGTTTTTGATGAAATTTCTGCCACTTTCGCACCAGCTTTCGCACTATTTTTCAAACAATCCATGTTTTTAAGACCATCTACTTCAGCACCAGAATCGCCCTTCTCCTTGTCTCCTCCAATGCAGATGGCTGTCGGAATTTCGGCGGTGGAAGTTTTCTCAAAAACGTCGGCATTAACTCCATAATCTTCATATTCATCTTCTTCATATTTTGATTTAGTAAACGAAGCGGCTAGCGTCTTTGATTTGTATTCCATCGACAGACCCGCTCGACTCTTTCGAGCTGGCTTTTTCGTTTCACCTGCTCCTATTTTATTGTTTTTCTTATCCATATGGACATGTTTTACATTGTTCTGCTCATAATGCGATTGTCTTCTCCATAATAAAGTAGATTTTTAAACCTGAGGTTTTCTTCTTTGGTTAGGATATCAATTCCAGTGCAAGGACCAACAGTCTCGGTGGTTTAATTCTGATGTACATCTATTCTAAATTTCACTTGTGTATCATTTGCATAAATCCATTAACTCGGACATAAAATTCAGCGAATAAAGTTGATTAAGGGCAACCAGCTGTGCAAAGAACGTTGTTTTTCCTTCTTCAAACAGGACAGCTTTGCATTTCTGTTCTCATGGCCTAAGAAGTTGTTCCGTATCTTACGAAAGCTCCTTCACAGCATTAAGGAATTTCTAGAAAAACAAGTTATTTTGCTTCCGCGCAGCGTCTACCCCAGCCTCGTCTACCCCAGCCTCTAGACAGGGTGACCTTTATGACATTTCCGACAGCTAGAAGGGTGCTTTTATAGCCCCCCCCCCAAATCAACGAATGCTGCAATTTGAGGAGAAAAGGGAGACTCATTTCAAAACAGCATTTCTTTAAATGGGGAAGGAAGAACTACTTTTTTTAATTTTTTCTTCAAATTTAAATGTTCGTCGAAAAAAAAACATGAAAGTACTTAGAATAACCAGAGTCTTTCGACTATAATTTCTTAGACAACAATACCACAAGTTTTCTCAACTACCAATGGGTCTAATGGGCTGGCTAATTACAATATCCAGCTGCTTCTAATCTTTAATAACCGAAGGACAAATATTAAAACAAGGGAAATTCTTTTAATAATTTATGATCACAAATGTGCAGTAAAGTAGCTATTTCTAAGCAAGCTTTCAATCGATCAAAACAATCATAGCAGCAGGTTATTACTTGAAACTAATTAAAACACAACTGAGTTAAGAATGAACAAGATACTATTAAAACTCAAATGCAAAGTACTTCATTAAAAATCGATCAGTTGAGATGAGGGGAACCCTAGCATGTCATGCAAGTTGATTGCCTATTTTTACAAAAACCGACTCTGCAATATTTTGATACACAATGTAAAACTTGTGAGTTCTAACCTACTCACCGCTAATACGAAATACCCTTGTGGGGACTGTACTGTAATATTTAGATTAGATTAGATTAGATTAGATTAGATTAGATTAGATTAGATTAGATTAGATTAGATTAGATTATATTAGAATAGATTAGATTGAAGGTTAAGATTTCTTATGATTGATGAAAATCTTGCAATTGCATAATAAACAGAAACAAAATCACAAAAACGTTACAAAACGGGTCTTATCAAACTCCTGAAAACTTGGTTGAGGTTTTTCATCCTTTGATTAACATTAGGTAATATACACATAATTCCCATAGATTGTAATGAAGGCCGTCCTGGGGTTAGACAAAAAATCCTAGCATAATTACAAGCATGCAATTGTCTGGAAAATGTGGTTCACCATATCCAGCTTTCTTGACCTACTTCTATTTCGGATGAAAGAATTTGTCAAGGCAAATCGCTGGCCTGATTACACTATAACGTCAAACTTAAAAAGGTGGTTTAGGGCGTATGCCATGAAAATCTAAAAAATCTACAAGACAAACCACAGTTAGAACGATTTCTTGTAAAACCGTGTCGCCACAAGAATGAGATGAATCAGCAATTTAAATAGCTTTCTTAAATGTGAAGCATTTATTGATAAAAGATTCGAGCATTGATGGGCCATTTTTGGTATCTTTTCATGCAAAAAAGTATTGCAGATGTGGAAATTATGTAAGGTTTACAGAGACAGAAGCCATGATGAAGCAGTCAGAGATAAACATTTTCTTTTAAATTTTGAAATATCAAATATCTATAAAGCCCCTTCGGTCCCAGATACGACCGTATAATATAACTCCACTTATACTTCTTTACCCATGCACAACGTTCTTGTTTGCAATTTTTAACTACAAAAAAATATTAATGTCACTGTCTGCGAGTACATGTTTATCGTTGTTATTCGTGTAACGCAGATATTTCCAGGATTTCGATTTTGCTACATCTCTCATATTTGAACAAAGGCATTCTTGATTTCATATCGATCAGTCTCCATTGTAGTTGGTTTTCACCTATTTGAAAAAGGGAACAAAAACTCAGATAGGACTCACTCAAATGTTAAATGGCGGGTCAATTGAACACAAGTCTCGGCATATTTCAAGAGGAATAATAGACGATGTATTTAACAGATTTTTACTTGAGGTTATCTCTTATTAACGGCTTTGTCTGCTGTTATATCAGATGGACAGTTAGGCCAAAAACCATTTAATTCAAAGACAAGTATATCTATCAGAATACGCGTTCCAAAACCACATCATTCTTTTATTTACAGTCTTCATATCGTATTTTTCCGGTCGGAAGAGGCAGAACTATTTCAACTTGAAACTGCCAAAATTAGTCCTCCCCCTTTGAAACTCCTGGATAGGTTCATGTGCAATACATACAACTTAAGGCTCAATGAAGCACAAATATGCACGTTTGATTGTCGATTGGGCGTAAGACATTGGACAGATTTAACATGTATCTCAAACTTGTAAAACGAAGAAGGAGGTTTATGAGGTATTTTAACAGCGTTTTTAAAAGTAGCATATGGACAAAAAGATTACCTAAATGCTGCAGAAAACATTTGTATGTTTCTTCGTTTCGTATCGTAGTTGCGATATATGATTTAACTTTTGTCGATTTCCTACAAAATGAATATACAAAACCACAAAATGAATCAAAGATTAATAAAATCCGTGAAATGGAATTGATGAAAACTCTGGTTGAAGGAATTTCTGATCAAAACGTGAATTTTCAACGTAGTTATTTAAAAACCATGATACCTTAGGATATGAGCAAGCATTTTCACCAAAGAAGGAAGTACAGACAAATCGTAGACTAAATCTAGAAAAGAAAAGTAATAATATGCTATTCATAAAAAGTCAAACACAATTCCGCAATCGTCAATTCTTTCGTTATCTATCATTGCAATTTAATTTGTTTCATCTGTTCAGCATTGAATTAAATGGTTTCATTCCTCATTAAAGGACATCCACGTCCATCTCCTTGTCCGCTAATTCTTTAATCTTTCTTTTTGGTGTTCTCTTTAGGTACCACAGGCATACAGGGTCGATCTTCCGTACCTCATTCGCCATATTTACACTAAAAAGAGTCTTGCTAAAAGGCTACCACACATGCACTTGTCTGTGCGACTAACGGGCTTACATATCGATATTCAAACTTACCAGATCCAATTACAACATCTATATTTTCTTTTTTTAAAAGATCGAAACATTCTTCATCCTGCCAATCCAGTTTCCAACATTGAACTTTACATTTTGTTGTCATATTGCATTTTCTGCAGCAGTCACAATTTGCTATATTGACTTCTTCTACATCAGTTTCTGGAGTTTTTACGTCAGTTGAGACATCGGGCATGACGCAATCATTGCGTTCACTGACATAATTAACCAAATTTTCTTCATTCAGGTTTTGTTCAATGTTATTTAGTCTTATATTCTCATGCAGAAGTTGCAAGACTTTTTCGTGGTAATCTGAAAAGATGTAAGAATGTGGACTGCATGTTTTACAAGTGAGTACACCCAAAAGACCCGGTCCAGATCCAAGCTCCAAGACGACTCTAAGAGATGCAAATTAGAATTAAAAACAATGGATAAATTCTCAAGAACTTCAAGCTTCATCTTTGCAATCAATAGAGTGTCCGTGGATGCAAGATCTTTTTCCAACTAAAAGTTCTTTTCTGCTTTAGCAGTAACATTAATATTAATAACCAACGCCATCTAGCTTTATATTTCTTGCACAAGTACTTGTAAACTTTTAAGATCATTTATTGATTAGAGCTGATTTATAAATCAATCTAGGACAGTTTATAATCGTTTAATGTCTTCATTATTTAGTAAAAACATTTCCTTACCTGTCTTTAAAAATTTTCCCATTTGAAGCAATCCATTCACAAAATGCATAGCAAGCCTTCAAAAGAAATCGCAGATAAATAGCAAACAGAAGGAAGGGCTGGTAATAGCTAAACAACTTTGTTAAATTTTGTTAAAATTCAACATATCTGCACATGTGATTAGAAGATGATGAAACACACTAGTTAAAAACATGGTTAAACACAATTCATTACCTCCCAAGAAACAAGGCCAGTTGTTCCAGAAGAGATCATCTGTGTGGATTGCTTCATCACAATATTGAGATCCAAATAATCCTAAGACAAAGGTCATGAGAATTTTGAAAATGTCTCTTCTGAAACATCTTGAAAGTTGCTCCTCCCATGAAATGGTAGACCATGATGGAAGTTAGTTAAATTGAAAAATTTTAATATTTTGCAACGAGACAATCCCCTTTTGACATTTAGAACTTCCTGCAACCAATGGCATTTCTATGTTGCAAGATCAAGTTGAGCTAAATAATAACAATTATCAAAATATATGATCAAATTACCAAGAAATAAGATTTGAATGCAAAGTTTTCCTCCATATCTGCAGTGTTTAATACATTCATATACTCATTATAAATCTCTTCAATCACTTCAAAACCATCCAACTCAATCTCATTGATCAATTTCTTTAAAAAGGATCTTTTGTATTTTTTAGCCACTGTGAAAAACTTTGCATGTTTGCTTTCAAAAATCTAAAAAAAGGAATGGAATTTTATTTTATTATTTCAGCCTTTTCTGGTGCAAGTCAGAGGAATGCAACTGTCGGTCACCCCTAGAATTACTCTGGGGAGAGGGTTGCTAAAGTAATCGGATTTTGAAAGATGTTAGAATACCTTTTGCAACAATCTTCTCTGATATTGTTCACTATTGATAGTTTTTAAAAACTGGAAATTCTAAAATGGAAGCAAAACCGCAGATCAATAAATTAATTGTTGACAATAAAGAATGTTTAATTTGGACTCATTTGTTAGATACAATATCCAGTTCTTTTAATCTGTCCCTCCACCAAAGCATTCAAGTTGATTGATACCTTGCAGGAATCTTGCAGAATTATGCAGAAACAAGCTGTTACAGGGGGGCTCTGACGTCAGGGGCAGGGGCCTTGAACCCCCCCACTTCTTTTGAAAATTATGCCTTTAGAAGGCAGCTCATCATCTTCCGTCGTGGTAGTATTTTGGCAGCGAAGCTTGCCCCCCCCCCCACTCTTTTGGTCTAGTCGGAGGCCCTGTGTTATTGGTGTGCAAAAATAAATATCACACGAAAGCTGTCCCAAGACATAGCCATCTCCTTCACATATGGAAATAATTACTTTACCCTATATGTTCAATACTTGAAACATAAATATCTCATTTCTATTTGTAAAAATTCGGTCAAATAGGAAGACAAGGTGTAAGAACCCAAGTTACGAGAAGCCTCCACTACATTTACAACCTTTGCCGTTAGATCACGTATTGGCGCCATTAGAAAAAAGTGATGCTTCAAATTCTGCAGAGATTTGCTCCAATCTTCATTTTCGTTACTTTCCTCTTGCATCTCTTATGGTTTGAAGCAAACGCCTATCCTAGTTATGTTTGGTGCAAGATCACATGTCAACAACTGGCGGCCATTTTGTGTAGTTGCAACAACAACAATACCAATGACAATAAAGTATTCATTAGGCCCCATATATCTACGAAGTTAGCCCAAAATGTAAGTACGAGATCCTGTGAAATCTTTTCCATCCTTAAAACTACATTAATTTTCTTTAAGTCTTCATGATCTTTTTCATGACTTGTACAATAATTTCATGCAACTTCAATTAATTTTTCCCCTGGTCAATGATTCGTTGAGTGTTTGCCTTTCGTCAGCATGGAAAAAAAACATGCACTGTCATCTCTAAAGCAGCACCACCAGAACAAGGCTTTTTGGTCAGCAAATCTTTCCCAACTTTCTCTATGGATAATTTTGCACATGACTCTCCATGTTCTAAGCCTAATTCTTGCAATATCCTTGGTATTGCCGAGACATTTTTGATCAAATTTTCGCTACATTTCCAGCAGTTTCATAATTGTCATTTTTATTCAATATCAGGGCTCGAGACAGAGAGACAAAAGAAGTGAGAGGGAGAGAGCGAGTGCAAAAGAAGAAGCCAAGAAAACTATCAGCTCGAGATTCAGCAAGTCCAAAGAGGAAAAGCAGAACATCGAAAGAGAAAACAAGAGATAAGAAGAAGAGAAGAGCAAGCTCATCATCTGAGAGGTAAGATAGATGGCTGAACGATTGATGGGTGCAAATTTACGGATTGATTTTGGCAAGAAACCTAAAAAACGTCTATATGTTATCACCAAAGGAATATTTTATATCTAACCTTACTTTGTTGTTATTGTAAATACACTTTGTCCTAACTTGTTATATGGACCTTCACCATTTTCAACCCTTCCAGGAAGTAAAGTTTCAAACCAGCCCGTGAATGTTAGTCATGAACAATTGAGTGCAAAAGGCAAATATCTCATCAGCATTTACTTTGTTTGGTAGTTTTTTTAAGTAGTCTTTTGCCACCATACCTTAGGTACCCCACAGCCACTCATGTACTTTGAGGTTGCATCAAACAATCTGATTGCATTATTTGCTATCTTTGTTCATCAGTGCTCACCGCTAATCATTTTTTTCTCTTCATTTTCTATTTCTAGTTCAAGCGAAAGTTCAGATTCTTCCAGCTACTCTTCTTCAGCAAGCTCATCAAGTTATTCATCATCCGGTTCCAGTTCTGAAAGCAGTGAATCTGGAAGCAGTAGTGACAGTAGTGCAACTTCATCAGATGCTGGACGTGGTAGGCATTCATCCAATTTTCCCTCTTTTCTTGTTTCTTCTCGGTTTTTTCTTGTTTTTACTCTTTTTCTGCCTCTCCAATATAGCTCACTGCCATGTGTGTGAGAACAACCTAGAATGAATGCTGGAGGAAATTTGCAATAAGTATATCTGATACAGCACATTTTAGCTTTCCTTTTGATCTCTATCTTTGAAAACGCAGTCTTGTAACAAACAAATGTTTGACTTAAATGGTTGACATGATCATATTATATAAAACAAAAAAACTTAATTGTTGATTCTCGGAAGTCACGGTTATTTAATTCAATGTAATTTGAAAGTTTATTTTGCTGTTATAAGAAATACCCTTTCTCAAATATCCAGGTAATAAATTTTCAGCTTATGAAAATCCCAGTAACATTTGCCCAATTATATGGCCTTTCTCATGTTCTGATAAATCATTGTTTTAAAAACGTTTTGGATCACTTGGATCAAACCTTATGATTCTCCTTCCCCCTGAAACTAATTCTAGTGTAACTGCTATATTTAGATTTATGTTAAAGGCCAGGGGGTAGCCATGATATTTTGCTCTTCCTGATATTGTCTTTGTAGTGTTGTAAAGTAGATTGTTAGTGTGTTATTTGTAAAGGTAACTTTATAAAAATTAATATATTTTCTATACATGTAAAAATATGTATCGAAAAAAATAATGTAGTTCTTATTTACTCTTCATTGTAGGAAGGAAAAGCAAAAAACAGGCAGCAAGAGGAAAAAGGCTGAAAAATGGGGCAAAACGACCTTCAAGGGACAGATCAGGAAGCATTGGAGAATCGAAAAAAGTTGCTGCAAAAGAAGTTGAAGAGAAAGAAGTGCACCAGAAACAGAAGTCCACTACCAAGGCATCACCACCACCACAAACAGAATCAATTGAAACAGCAAGAAAGGAAATTAAGGTAGAAAAAGAAGCAGAGCCACAGAAGATGAAAACGGAAAATGCAGAAGAAAATGTAAGAAAAGAGTTACCGAAAAGTTATCAACGAGAGACAAGGCAACAATCACCGTCAAGTGGCAGTGATGAGTCGATGCCTGCACGATCGCCAGTCCGGGAAAAAGCGCCATCGGTTTCTGATCGTTCTAGCTCAGAATCACCACAAAGGTTCAAACAACGGGCGGCAAAATCAACGTCATTGTCACCGCGGCGTCGAAAACGGAGCCCAAGTCCGGTTGTAAGGAAAATCCACGTGGGGAACTTAACGCGAAATGTAAATAAGGATCATGTAATGGAGATTTTTTCAGTATATGGGAAAGTGTGTCATGTAGAAATGCCTGTTAATAGAAACAATTTAGTGCTTCGCAACTACGCCTATGTCGAATATGACCATCCCTCAGAGGCAGAAAAAGCCGTAAAATACATGGATGGCGGATGGATTGATGGACAAGAAGCGCAAACCAAACTCGTTTTACCGATGAAAGATCGGCGCAGACCAAGCCCCGGTCGGTTTAACCAACGGAATCGAAGACGGTCGCCCCCACGATACCGCCCCCAGCAAAGACCCTTTGGCAGAAGATCACGGACACCGCCAAGAAGGCGATCGCCGTCGCCAGTCAGAAGAAGATCGCGCACGCCGCCACGCCGGAGATCGCGCTCGCCAGTTCGAAGTAACTATCGCCGCCGGCGTGGATCTTTGTCAAGTGATAGTTCTCGTTCGCCAGCCAGGAGAAGGCCACGATCTAAGTCGCCGTCAGTCTCCCGAAGAAGACGCTTCAGCAGGTCAAGCACAAGTTCATAAATTGAATTGTGTCGTTAAAACACTGCATAAAATAACATTTAAACTAAGACATTGTTCCATGATTATAAGTGTAAACATATAGCATAGATCTTTTCTGGATATCATTTTAAAGTGTAGTTTACACTTCCTGTTTGTTCTCTTTTGTTTTCTATTACGATAAGGCTGGTCTCGATTTCCTTTTCTTTCAGTCAGCAGCAAAGATCATAGCCTGTGCACAGACTCTACTGTGGTCCTGTGAAGGAGAGGAAATGATATCTCCACCGCAGCACCAAACTGTAAAGTATGCGCGCAGGCTACAAAGATCACAGTTTCTGGTGGAGAAGACCCGGATGAGTCATTTAAAGTTGCTTTCTTAATAACCTTTGCATAAAATTCGCATAATAGAGTTGCAAATATAGCAGAATGTAGCCAGGAATTTGCACCCTATACATCCCCTAATTCACATCCTCTCCAACCCCTAGTTTTTACCTTCTACACCACATACTCGGTATTCTCGACATTCCCCAATTTGTCCTCTTTACGCCCCGAATTCGCATTTGCTACAAAACATAGTATAATATCTAAATCTCTGAATTGAGGAAGTGATACAAAAATGCACGCAACCTCTGAGCTGAACGCCAACATTGCAAGAGTTTTCGAGGGTTTAGTGTGAGAGGATCAATCTGTATTTCTGTCATCACGGAGGGGGGGGGGGTTATTTCAGGTAGAACTTGCAGAAGTCGTAGAAGATATGGATTGATGATGTAAGAATGGGTGGACGTCAGATGACATGCTGAAAAGGAGGTCCAATGGCGTTTGGTGGAAAATAACAGCAAGCGACCTCCGGACCACATAGATACTACTCCGAATTACATAAACCTCAAAATCTGCACCTATCCACCAGACTTTTTACTGATTACCATTTGAAACCAATCCCTGGGAATTTGCGATGGCGCACAGAGGATAAAACGAAAACTTCAAAGACATTCCATTTCCCTTCCCAATCTTGTTCAAGGTGTTCATTTGCATAACCAACTAAGCTATTGGAACATTTCAGGTATGCACAAATGAAAGAGTCGATTCTAAAGGCTTAAATCTCTTACATCTTCAATTCACACAGTAAAGAACTTTAAGGTTTTAAAGCATGCGTGACGTAAGCCTAAAAACAAAAAATACATCAAATACATATAGAATAAATTTACTACTTAAAACTAAAAATAAAAAGAAAGTGATATACATGAGATTTAATTGTAAAAAATTTGCAAGGTCCCTCCTGGCATCAGTTAGCCTTTCTTTATAAATATCAAAACTATTGGGCTCAAGTGAGCTGAGTTTACTCAGTTTATAAATTTTCTGACAAACATGTGTCTTCTTGCGACCAAATCCTCTTTTTTCTAAACTTCTTAGTCCATATCGATGTCATCATTTCCCTGCAAAATAATCGTTTGTATCTAAGATAAATCGATGCTTGCTTGGAGAGAACGAAAGAAAACTAAAACAAAAAGGAGAAACAGTCTCTATAACAGGCTGGAAATTCGCAAAGAATCATCCACAATGAAGAGTAAGATCGCCATCATACGCATCAAACCTAGCGATGTTTTCCTTTCACTGCTTTTCAATAAATTGCAATGGCCTCTCTAGGCTGCGAGCAAATGCAAAGCTAACTACGATGAAAAACTGAGGCGATGACACATGGCCTCAAAGGAAATCTCATCTGTACAGCGTATAATTGGCTACTTTCAAATGTTAAAAGTTCCTTTCCCATCTTCAATCGTACATGGCAGTGGCTGCTATAATCACCTCTGGGCCACATTGGGATCCAAAACATAGCAAATGCCAAAGGTGTTTAATCTCCGTATAGCATCATGTTTAATTGATCTGCCTGCATTTCTTGGTTTGAGTTTTAAAGCCAGGCAGGGGAGCAATAGCAACACTTTGTGTGGAGAAGAAGTACAATGTGAAAGCGGAGGTTAAAATCATTACCTGATCTTTATATGCGTCTAAATCAGCATCAAGGTCATCTTTTGAAATCGGTTTCCCTCCTCTACCTCTTCGCGCCCCTCTTCCACCACGACCCCCTCTTCCTCTGCCGCCACGTGTTCCAGATCGGTTGCTGCTAAAGCGTTGTCGCCCTTGATCTCGCCTTTCCCTCTGCTGGTATCCGCCTCTGAAACTTTGAAAAATTTAAAAGAAACTTGCAAAACGATTTGCACGCAAATTGGCTCAAGATTTTTTTAATTAACTTATCATTCAAACTCAGCTAGTAACACCGTCATAGGGGGGGGGGGAGTGGCATCAAAGGGGGAAAGTGGGAGGATCCTACTAGGGACTTTTTCCTGCTCTAGACACCCATTTAGCAATTAGCTACTGGTTTGCTGTCTTCATTAAATCAGTGCTTGAGAGTTTCATTGCTACAATGGTAACAACTTGCAAGAAAAGTTGTCAATTCCCCTTACATCTTTAAGAAGAAGAATCTTACTCAGTCAGGAATAAAACGTAATTGAATGGCATTTCAATTGCCTCCAAAAAGCAAAGACATTTTTCAGCATGATTAAAATACTTTTTCCATTGTCACTGGAGGGATTCCATTCTATTTGTTCCTTTTCAAGCCATCTCCTCCACACTAACTAGCTGTGGAGCCGTATATATCTCCTGTGTTTCCTCAAAAGAAAGTCCCCTGTCATATGACTGCCCCCATGATAATCTATCCATGAAGAGGACAAAATTGTTGTTGTGTCGTAAACCATTTCTTTTTATTGGTTTGTAACCTTTCTATTATCATGTGGTGTTTTGATTCCCATTTCCTTGCATTCCCCATTATTTTTGTGTGTATACACACAACTATAGGGAAAGATTGTGTCGCATGTCTACATAACTAAATTAGCACCCCCAAAATAACAGAATTGTAAATAAGTGGTCCCCTTAAAATGAGCACCTCCCTTCTAGGGCTGGCTTTTAAATGAGCACCCCAGACACTCTTTTGAAGAAAATACGGCACTTATATTATCAATGACCTTTACATCCTCATTCAATAAGAAAAAATGCTGGCATAAAATTCATTTCAAAAGTGAATAAATAAATATATAACAATAAATATAAAACAATATATATAGATATAAATATGGATAGATTGAAATGAAAAACTTTACCTTCAAGAAGTGAATAAAACAGTAGATTTAATCAATGGAATAACTCTGTATGTAACCTGTTTTGATGTTAAACTTCATACCAAATGTATACCAAACACTGATCACAATTTGACCAATATCCACAAACCAGGCATACTCTTAGGTTTGCATTTCAACTTCTGAGGTATGTGAATCCCTCTCACATGCATTCTGTTTGGAGTCCACCAAATATTTTCAACCCGTTTCTGGTAGCCAGTGCAGGCCCATGGAAACTGGGCACTGTTCTGAGGCTATTGCAGATTTGTGCAACCAAGTGAAAATTTGGTATGATAAGAAGTAAAATATGATTTTCCTTGCTTCATCACAGCAAGGTGTGCTATCTATTTACCTTCCTCTGTTATTTGAAGTTGTCTTTGCAACTTCACCGGATGTTATCAATTCAATCTTCATTGGTCGTCCTGCAAGTGAAATCAACAATAATCATTTTTTATGGTATTGAAATAATTATTAAGACCATGAAACTTTACATTTGACAGCTCAATGGTAGGAATACATAGCCATGGTGCATGGGAATGTTGGAATGTTACAGCACCACTCAACAGAGGGGTTGTTAGTCAGTTAGTACACACATCCCCTTTTTACAAAGAATTGTTTTACATTCAGAGTAGTACTTGGAAATGCAAAAACATGAGGAGTTTTGCTTCTGGAAAGGAAATTTCAAACTGAATTTTTAGCCTCAAAGAATACTTAAATTAAATCTGCCTTTTTCTCACGTTTTGCTACACTCAACTTGCTTAATAGTACAAATATTACTTCAACAATATAACATGTCTTCAATTTGTTATTTTTATTGCTAATGATGTCGTTATAACCCTGTAGTTGTTTTTTTATAGTTTAAGTTAAAACCTTTATAAATTAAAAATGAATATTCAGTTCTCAAACTTGACACATTAAGACATTCAAAATTATTCACCCTTGACAAAACAATCCCTATTATAAAAGATCTCTGTATGTATTTAACGTATGCCAGGAAAATGTAAATGACGTTTGTGAAATATAAAGAAAAAATGCCTAAACATACCATCCAGTGGAACTCCGTTGTATGTCTTTAATGCCTTCATTGCATCATCTCTTCTAACATATATGATATCTGCAGTACCATGTGACCTCCCTGCTGAATCATAATTCAATGTTGCAGATTTGATGCTTCCAAATTCTTGGAACAACTCCTGAAAACATAATTGATGTTAAAACTCATTTTCTAGAAATCAATTCTATTTGTAAAATTACTTTGAAAATATGATCTTTATGTTTCTCCTTGTTATTATAAAGCTAAGTTAGACAATAGGTGTTTTTCATTAAGTAGGTTGTTTTTGCGTTAACCACAATAGCTGTTTATCATAGACGTATACCCCTGAGGATATTGATGCATGTGGGACAGTATGTTTTTAAAAATTATTCATTGTTTACGTTTTGTTGCAAGGTATAAAAAGGACTCATGGTTTTTAGTTAGTTAGTTGGTTAATTTTTAAGGGATAGAAATATGTTAATTTGCGAATGGTCTTCCTAACATTACTAACTATTGTTGAATCAAGTGATAAGAATTATGTATTGGTATCATAAAAAGCAGTCAAAATAGGAGGGAGTTTTTCCCTTAAACAAAGTTGTAATTTGATGGCAACCCTCTGCAGTTGGCAATTAAAATTAGGTATAGTGTGGCATTACGATTTAGCAAACTAACCTGAATGTCAGATTCAGTGACACCAAAATCTAAATTTGAAATGTGTAATTTGCTGCCAGTTGACAATCCCCCAGAAGCAGCACCACCTCTCCTTTGTTGTCCATCATTTTCATACATGTCATGTTCCCATTTGTCTGGAAGACTTCTTGGCTGCAATGAGCATCAAGATGCAAATTATGTAATGCAATTAGAGGTAATGTAATGCAAGGTAATGCAATGCAATGTAAGGTATTGCAAGGTAAGGTAAAGTATCTATAGAACTCATCCTACAAACAAATTAACTAAACAGTTTTAAAAAAACATTGCTCATCATTTCAATACAAACTTAAACTTTTTCCTTTTGGAACTTAAGATGCTGCCCACAAACATTTTCAAAATGTCTTTCATCAAAGTAGGCCTACACACTGCAATGGAGAATAATGTCAAATTTATTCCCAGTAGCTAGCCTACTGAACATCCTTTATAATCTGAAAAGTACATAAAAGCAAATTTATTTGACATATTAATTTAAATTGAAACTTACCCTTGAATAAGGTGTGCCTCTGCCTCTTCCTCTACTTGACCTTCCACGTCGCATAGGCCCAGCCGCGCCACCACCACCACCACCACCACCACGGTTTCCCCCGCGTCTTTGTCCCCTTCCTCGACCACCACCACGTCCCCTTGAACCCTTATTTTTCTTAATAATATCATCTAATGACATATCTATTTTATCTGCCATGATTGCTAGTATATATTTCTTGTTTAACTACTTTTTATAAAATCTTTTTAGCAAATCCACAGCTCACTTCGCCAAGGACGGTTGAAGAGGAAAGATGTGCCCGCGAAGAATCACGGGAGAACAGGACACAGCCTGGTAACTAGTGACGTCACTTTTGATTTTTGCTTTTTTGAATACAAATTGATTCCAATTGAGGGTACTGCAGTTTCTCTACAAATATATAAAAGTACCGAAATAAAAAGGCGCCTTTCATTAAAAATTTTATCTATCAACAGTTACTTAACCTTGTGACCTTAGCAAATGATGCGCTACCCTGACAAACGAGAGGGAAGGTTCATAATAACTTCAAAATCGAGAAATCCCCAACCCTCAAAGTTTGGTTCATCGATAAGTATTACTCAAATTATAAAGCCAAAACACATAGGTTGTTTTTCACAAAATTTTCAATATAAGCTAGTATATTGGCCTTCAAGATGGAGGTTGCTATCATAAATTGACAAATCATTTGAAAACTCTTACCTACTGTGACGAAATGTACATGCTCAAAACAGATATGACACCCGCATCAGGTGGAATTCTAAGTTTCAAAATGTTAGAAAACATGTGCAGTCTTCAAAAGTCATGACAGTTATCAAAAACTGCATTTTTGATTCAATTTGAAACAATAGCGTCACAGGTAAAGGAACAGGTATAACATGTGCGATTGTATTGTTTTTAAGGCGTCGAAGATTAACAAGAACGTCTCTAAGAAATTGCAGATACTTGGTATTTACGATAACGATTTTAGCTATAACAGCCCTGAGGTCAGCATAAATTTCCAGGGTGGGATGGGGGGGGGGGCTAAAGCCAAACCCCATGTACACCTGTGACGGAACCTTAAATTTTGAAGGAGGGTGGTATTTCGTATTTCGGTTTCGTCGTAATATTTTTTAAAAAAATAGACAAAAAGCTGCGATACTATACACTCCGTTATTTCGAAGCACTGCGATACTATACACTCCATAACAGGCATAAAAGTTGATGAAAGGGGGGGGGGGCTGGACAGAAGATATAATATCAGATTGATACTCCTTTCATTGTGCTGGTACTTCTTCTTTCTATTCAAGCGTCTCAAAATTCATATCTAGATAGTCTATGTGGGAGGGGGGGGGGTTAAAATCTTGACCAGGGGCTTAGCCTCCCCTTTTAATTTTTGTGTTAGAAAGACTACATGCCAGTAATTAAGGACCAAATTTAGTTAAATGTAAAATCGGTATTCTTATAAAAAATGTTAATTTCCTAAGTAATTCGTAGCACGTTGACAGAGTGAAATGACAGAACAGTGAAATACACGCTCTTGAACATAAAAAAATCCATTAAGAATGGTTCATGTGAGATCATTTTTAACTAAAAATCTACTACATTGTTTTACAAATTTAAGTAATTTTAAGCTTTTTAAAAAACATTAAAACTACAGATATAAAAATGTTTCTATAATTCATCCTTCATTTCTTTATCAATTTGTTCCTCTTCTTCTTCTTTTCTTGTTTCCTCCTCTTCTTTCTTTCGATAAAA
Source organism: Catostylus mosaicus (assembly GCA_964019065.1). Taxonomy (NCBI): domain Eukaryota; kingdom Metazoa; phylum Cnidaria; class Scyphozoa; order Rhizostomeae; family Catostylidae; genus Catostylus; species Catostylus mosaicus. The sequence continues at coordinate 8,801,578 of OZ025191.1, forward strand.
ATCTTTTGTGTGTTCTTCAGTTGCTTCCTTTATCTGTGCCATAACTTTGTTCATAGAATCAGGATCATTTAAATCTAATTGAAGATAGTCAATTGGTGCTTTCTTCTTCTCTTCACTTTTTTTCTCCTTCTTTTTATCTTTCTTTACTTTCTTTGACTTTTTATCCTTTTTGGATAATGTTTTAGGCTCTTTTTCAGTATTTTCTTTTGTTTTTTTAGCTTTACCAGTTTTTGGGTCCATGTCATAAACAACTTCAGCTTTTTTGGCATCTCCATTGATAGTGACATCAACATCCTCTGGTTTTGTCTTTGAATTTTCTGATCGATCAACATTGACACATGCCTTACTCATGTCATAGCAAACCACATGTTCAACATCCTTTGGCATTTTTGCTAAAACACCCTCAATTTCCTCCTCGTGCCTCTCTATAGCAAGCAATTTTATCAATCAATCAATCAATCAATCAATCAATCAATCAATCAATCAATCAATCAAACTAATGAAAATTAAAAGGCAATCAAATAAAAAGATAGATGAACAGACAAATAGATGAATCAATTAATAACAATCAATTAATTGTTAATAGGTAATATGCCATTTGATTCAATTACAAACAACCAAATATTACTTATTTCCATGTTATAGCAACATATACATGCTACTTTTCTCACTCTCAAAACCTTAGGTACTCACCAAGTAGAAGCTGGCATGCTTTCACTGTTTTTGGTGGTGAAAACTGATACTCAACAAAATTATATGGTTTACAAATGTTCTCCAAAGCTTCAGTGATGACAAGATCTTTTGGATCAGAGGTCTTTTTGTTCATCATTTTCACCAACTCTGCAAGAATTGAAAGGCTTGTGGTGAGGGATCAAAAACAATTTCTAAAATTGTGTGAAGATGCATAAATTTGAAATAATTATCGTTAAAAATGCGATGTTTCCTCATTTAAAATAAATATTAGGCAAAACTTGCAAATATTACCTTTGACTGTTGCTATGCAGCCTTCACAGTATAAGCCTGAAAGAAGTATATCAGAAATTTAGAAATAAGAATATTTTTATGATACATATGGCGAAATATGAAGGAAAAAGCAATTTTGCAAACCATGCCTCTTGATCACACCCACTGACCACACCCTTTACCATATCTTGAGCTAAAACGTTTTGAATTTTTATATTACAAAGGGGATATTACAGTTACATGCTCTTTTAATCTCAAAAGGATAAACAAGACTGAAGTCAAAAGGGGCGAGCAATAACAACAATAGGTGTTGCAAAAAACAAACTTACTTTCTGAAACCCCAGTTGCAACATCTTTGCAATTGGTGGAAATTACCAAAGCATACAGCAGTATCAAAGGTAGAATAAAGCGTTTCATGTGATCCATTTGTCTGGAATAACTATGAAAAACAAAACACGCATTAATTGTTTAGGTAAATGACATTATTTCAATCTCTTTTGCTTTTTAATGTAAAAGTTATGCTACAAAACCTGTAACAATGTATCCTTATTTTTAAAAAAATATAAAAAACACAAAATTTCGGCTTGAATTCAGGCAAAATTTAAAGCTATGAGATCTATGAAACCTATCTTTCAAAAGATACAACCAACAAACGGTGTTATAAAAATGTGTCGCTATTCTAAATCTAACTGGAGATGCTCGAAGCTAAATAAAAATAAACAAAATAAAAACAACTGAAGAACACAATTTGGCAGCAATTTTAAACAGATGAAGCCCCTTTGGTCCAAAACTGGATGTGAGCCCCAAGGGCTATTACCCAAATGGGCCTAATTGACCATAATAAAAAAGATTCTATGCATTATGTAACAATGAAACAGAAGCTGCAACAAACTACTTACTGAATTTCTATGGTATTTACTCTATGAAATCCTATCTAGAAAACACAGAACCCAATGAAGATCTACTTTTCAATTAAACTTTCATGCGGGTACCAGAAGAGACTTCTCCGCCATTACACTTACGCCTGTGGCAATCGGCATGCAAACGAGGACAACGGAAGTAGATTTGTTTACATTCCTTGTCAGGGGGCGGCAGAGCAATTACAAAAATGCACAAGGGGGTCATTTCATATTGATAAAGCATACTAACTTTTTACATCTCAGAAGTTAACATTCATCTTGCTTGTCACTCCCTTCAAATACACACCTGTGAAAATGACCCGTTTCTTCCCCTTAGTAAAGCCTGTGTCCCTTTTTGTCCAACTCTTCCTGTCAAAAAGGATTCCAAAAGTCTCTTTCATCTAAAGTTGATGCGCTTTGTAAATGAAGATCTCCCCCTATTTGCTTCCATAATCTTTTTAATTCTCTAGATTTTGTTCATCAATAGAAAGAGCTGATCGAAAAGGAAATACATTGATTGTCTAGTTTTAAAGAATAAGAAGCCAGTCAAATGCAATTACGACAAAAAATTGATGCAATCCACTATATTTTCTTTACAATACCTACCAATATTAACTTGTCGGCGGTTTCAATGCTTAACATAAAAACATAATAAATTCGCTTAAATAATATCAGGTTATTACAAAAGTATCATTACCTAAACACAAACATGGTTTTACTTATCTTACGGGGCGAAAATCTTGATTTAAAATAGGGGACTGTTCCAACAGGTGCCTTTCTTGTTAATGCACAACCATGGTTAGGTTCCTCATTAGTCTAATGAAGCATATAGCTTTAATCTTAGAAAAATGGAAAGGGTACAAGTGTATCAGCATTTGAGGGTCAGGGTCGAGGTCAAGGTCAAGGTCAAGGACAGGGTAAAGGTCAGGGTAAAGGTCAGTAAAAAATTACCGTTACACATTGCCTAGAAGAAAATCTACCAAGAACAATTTAGAGCTTTGTAGCATACCAAATCGATACAAAGTATGTGAAAAATAATTGCCTTTAAGGCCACTTTTGCTTGCAGAGAGGTCAGGGGGCAGTTAGCGTATACAATAACTCTTCATTAAGTTGAAATGTATCACCTAATTTTTTTTATTCTCCAGGGACAGGTAGACAATGAGGCGACGGCGTTGTCTCTTGCTGATACCCCCCGTACAAGTCCGTGTAGGGAGGGGGGGGCACTTCATTTACTGTTTGGTAAGGTGAGAGTTGATGGTAAGGCTGTTATATACGGTAACAAGCATGTCAATCGTATTTATAGACATGTATTTATTTATTATTTTGCATCATACAATAGATAGGCAGCTTATTTCATGCTGAACAGCATAAATTATGGGGATAACATAAAAATAATTGGCTATTCCTGTGGGAATCTAAAGAGACAAAAGTTTTCCACTACGTTCGTGGGAAATCTTAAATTACCCTTTAAAATCCATGTCATACGGAGATAAACAGAAATAAATCTAAGACAAAATCGATTACAATAAGTTAATATGATACATAAAAACTAGAAAAGAATTTGGAACATCTAATTTGCAGATCAGCGTCCAGATACTAGACAAATGTCGACAATTCCTACAAAACAGAAGGATAAACAGAGTTATTTTTATAACTATTAATCAGCATTTTTAGTTTCATTTCATTTTTCTCTTGTTCTAACAACTTGTCAATGGAAAATTATCATAATTAAAGTTTCATAATTTTACATTAATTATTTCATAAGTGATTATTTGATTGGTTTCTTTAGTAATGACCAAAATAAACAAAATGGGGACAACCACACACGGCAACTATGCAAAGAAAAAATAGCTTGGTCTCAAAGACGAAAATCAAATTAATTAATCAGTTTTCATGGTCGCTTTTCAGCTAAAAGTCATGCCCTAAAATAAGAGATCTCTCAAAGCCTTTAGGTAACTCGGGAAAATCGCGATGCAATATCACTTTTTTAAAGATAAAAAAAAAATATATGAAATATAAAATAAAACATCATACCTCAAGGTCTAATACTAGACAAAGGTCGTTGTATTTTTCTATGTTCGTCACTTTGTTCCCAAAGTTTTTTACGTCGAGCCACGGAACCAGACAGTGCAGCTTCATCTCTCTGAAGATGAAATAAAACGAATATAACTTCCAGTCTTATGGTCTTAATTAACAGTTTCATACTACGAGGGAACGGTTTATTGGACCATTTTATCAACTAATATGTAAGTATATAAAAAAATAAGTGAATAAATAAATAAATAAACAAATCAATCAATCACTCAATGAACCAGCCAATCAATCACTCAATCACTCAATCAATCAATCAATCCATCAGCCAATCAATCACAAATAAACTTAAAAAATAACAACACTAAGATAAGTGAATACCTTCAACTGAGAGAATATTTTTGTATCTTGTTTTAATTGCAAATCTGACCATCTCTTCCATGATTCTCGATCAGTTGTATTTCTCCTCGCTTCGATTCCATCGTTTGTAAACACCACATCTGTCAGATGCAAATCCGACCAACGATTATTCCGATTTCGGGTGAAAGGTCTTTGCCCGGTCCGGTCGCTTGTATCTGAACGTCTTCGTAAAGCTGAATTAGACTCTAAGCCTGGAAAGTAAAAATGTTCAGTTTTTACACCGATATTAGCATAAGGCTACTTTGCCGAATACAAATGGCTGCTTCTTGTTTGCAGCTCTTTGTATCAAAATGGAGCACGCAGCCAAAATGGCGCTCATACCCAAACAATACAAAAACAGGATGGTTCTGAGGCTGCCAATACCGGTTGCTAGTAATAGAAATTACAAGCCACCCCCTGCCAATGCTCGGTTTGTTAATTGAAGACAGCTAATTATACGCTATTTTTTAAGCCCGATAAAGATCGAAAATGGCATTGCTCGGTAGCGCTCGGCAGTGTCCGCCAGTGCTCGGCAGCGCTAGTCATTGTGCGCCAGAATTCGTTTTCATTCTTCACTCTTTATCTTTCATCGCTGTTATATCATGCACCACATCAATGCACAATGTGAGAACGTCATTTCACTGCACACAAATGTTATATATTGCATGATAAATTGATTACCCCCGGTAATTAAGCTGCCCCTACCTGGGATTGATTCTTGCGAATGTCTTTCTGTCATTTCGTTCATTTCCTTTCTTAAACCATGGACCTCTTGTTGCAGTTCACTAACACGTGAATTTTCACTTTCTTCATCTCTTTCTGCCTTTCTTTTATAATATTCAATCCTCTTCTCGAACCCTTTTATTTGGTTTTCAAGTTCTTCCACCTTGTTGTTTGGCTTCTTCTCAACCCCCTGAACTGTTGCTTGGCCTTGCCTCAGAGAATCTCCAATTTCTTCCCCATCATCCCTAGTTTTCGGCACGTCCCGCAACTCTGAAACAAGCGACTCAAAATTTTTAATAATCTGTTTATAATCATCAATCTCTGTTTGATATTCTTTTTGCTGCTCCTCAAGTGCCATCTCTAGCTCCATTACTTTTGATGAAAGTTCTTTGTTCTTTTGTGATTCCGTTTTCCTACTGCTCACGCTGTGTCGCCTTGCACTCTCCTTTATACAAGACTTCAATTTCTCTTCATATTCGTTTCTAATTTCGTTTATCTGATTTTCAAAGTCCTTTTGCTTTGCTTCCATCTCCTGTTTGTGCTGCACTTTTAAACCATCTAGTTTACTCTCCCATTCGCTTTCCAACTCTTCAAATCGCATTTGCAATGCTTTGTACTTTTCTTGAAGATCACTGTCACTTACAACCGTCTTTGTATCTTCTTGCCTTTCTTCACACAACGCTTTATAATATTCAGCTTTCGTTTCTAACTCTTCCTTCATATCTTGCATCTCTTTTTTTTGATCTTCCTCTTGCACGCTTAATTTCTCTTCATAATCTTCTTTCGTTTGAATCAACATCTCCTCAAGATCATCAATTCTCTCTTGCAATCTATCAAGCGCCTCTAACTTCTCTTCACGGCTTCTTTCCTCAAATTCTTTGATGTCAATCTCGTGTTTTTCTTTCATCTCATTGATGATGGCCTCTAGATTTAACACAGTGTCTGTCATTTCATTTATCGAGGTTCTTTTCTGCTCTTGCACCTTCATAGCCATAAGCTCCATTTCTTCCAAAGATTTTTCCTTCGATGCTTGCAATTCTGCTTCCAATTTTCGGAGTTTCTTCTCCATCTCCTCGTTAACCCTAACCACTTCATGAATAGCATCTGAATTCTCTTTATTCTGATAAACTTCCAGCTCTAATCTATGTTTTCTTTCCATCTCCTCAAGCTCAGATTGCATTTGGAAAATTTTCGAGCCCATTTCCTCATTTCTTCGTAGACCAAAGAAGTTATTAGATTCCAATTTTTCGATTTTCATTTTCAGTCCTTCCCTCTCGACATCAAAATCGGCGCTCAATTCATCCAACTCTCTTTTTAGCATTTCATTTTTATTTGTCAATTCGAGGATAGCTGCCGATGCGCCGCCTTGCTGTATAGCATCGATAACCTTCAGCATATCTTGTTTCATAGTTTCCACATCTTTCTGGCACTCCTTCTCTTTTTGTGCCAGTTTCGACTCATAATCCTTTCTTATTTCATCCATACTTTCCGTTGAAGCCGCCGAGCTCCTTCGGCAATTCCAAAGGGTCACATGACCATCTACCTCCTAGTCGACGAAAAAACAAAATGAATTAATCAGGGATAGAATTAAATTTTCAAAACAACAAAAAAAGGAAGCAGATAAATGCATCATGAAATGAGAAAGTAATTAAGTACGCCTTCAAAACAATCTTTATATTCATAAATCAACTACATGTATTGGAAAACTGAAAAAAACAATAAATTAATTCAAGAAATCAAGAATTTAACAGTACCTCGGAGTCTTCTTTTGCGCTATATTTTCCCGATTTGAATACTTCTGTCACAGTTAACATATCTCTAATTGTTTCTTCCATTTCGATTTGATGAGCTTCCTGTAAACCAAATAACTTTCTTAAAATGTCATCCCTCAAAAAGAACACTAACAGTTGGATTCACAACAGTCTTTTATGTTTTAATTTTGTAAGTTTTTGTAAGTTTTTGCAAATGGAGGGCCCCTTGAAAATCAGCTACGCTGAAGGGCTACCCTCCTTAAACATATGAAAACAAATAAATAAATAAATAATTAATGAATGCATTAATAAAGACAATATTAGTATCTTATTCAAGTGCCTAAATACTGAAAACTTGTGATTTTATCAAAAATTTGAGCTTTTTTCTGCGATAAAAAATTGAAAAAATTCAAATTCAAAACATTGAACAACAACATAAGCATTTGTCATACTTTTTCAGCTTCAAGCTCATCTTCATATTTGATTTTCAATTCTTCTTTCTCTTTTTCCAGTTCCTGAATCTTGTCCTCTAGTTCAGATGTATTCTGGTTGGAAATTGAACCATTCAGAGCTTTCACTGTTTCCTTAAAATGAATATGCGAAATGAATAAAAAAAACACCCCAAAAATAAGCCTAATAACCATAAGCAAAAGATGTAACGAATTTCGAAGGGGTAGCTTCGAAAACGTAGAAACAACATTTTAGAAAGTCGAAAAATATGTTATGTTATTCAAACAATTAAAGCAAAAAGGAGGAAAAATAGGATTCTTACTGATATTGTCTTTTCCATTTCTTCTTTATACTCTTCAATCGATTTTGAGTAATTTTCCTCTTTTTCTTTCATTTCTTCTTTGTGTGTTTTTCTGACTTCTTCTAATTCTATTTCCAGGGCATTGATTTGCTCTTGTAACCGAGTCTCGTCGAATTCATCACCTTCGCTTATTTTCTGGGGTCCTTCCTCGTTCACACTTTGAAAAAAGTTCAGGTTTAAGTTTAGAAAATATTTCAATGATATCGTTTCAATAAAGGTTTAATAAAGTAGGAGAAAACTTGATTTAAATTTTGGAAATTATCAAATACACAGCCATACCCAAACACCGTTAATTGTGTGCCGTTAACCGTCAATGGCTCTGAAGGAGTTGGAAATTTCTCTGAACTAAAGTTATTTGATCAAATTTTAATTAAATATGAAGCGATGTTATTGAAATGTGATTTCAGCTTAGCTCCGGATAAAGAAAAATTAAAATTTTAAGAATAGAGATACTCTTGGAAAACAAACATAATCCTGGAAAGAAAGATTTAAACCTACATTTAAAAGAAGATTAATATTTTACTTCTTACTCAATGTCTGTATCATATTTCACTGAAGGGTAAAAATTCGCATTTGGACCCAACTCACGACTTTTTCTTACAATTTCTCAACTTTCTGACTTCTAAGATGCTTAAATGTTCAACTTTGGGGGAAGGGTTAGGCTTTCATGCCGGGTCTAACAAATCCAACTTCAAATATTTTCAAAACATAGATTAGCAAGGGGTAGATTTAACTTGATTTGTCTTCTTTTCAAAATTTTCTCTTCATCATGGCGGTACTCCATCCTAAATTTCTGCATTTCGAGTATTTTATCATCAGCTTCCGTCTTCAAATCTAAGCGCAGCAAACTAATTTTTTTTTATTTCTGAAGCTCCTTTCCCTTACCACTACCAAAAGTTTGAAACCATAAATCTAGGAATTCAATCCATAATCCATTTATTAAAATCTGCTGTTACCTATTATACGAATCTCTCTTCCAACAACCGAATTTTCTTCTTGTTAAATTGAAATCCAGCTTTGAATCTAAAGCAATCCGCTTGCCATGGCGAATCATGATTACAAGAAGCAGCTGTGGCCAGCGAAATCCAAAGAGAAATCTTATATAAAATCAAAACAAATCCAACACGAGTTCGAAAATTGCGGATATGACGACACGGAAATGTTGTAACAACAGAATTGGGAGTTTTCCGATTGCAAGGCCTTAGTTTGAAAACACAAATCGCAAGATCAATACTTTCTTGGATTTAACCACAGGATTTTGATCTTTTCATTCCATTATTTCGAACATTGCAATTTGATCGTCGCATTCACAAAACAGGGCTCTATATTCAGCTTCCTACGCGATTTATTTGTAGAAATCTTCAATGTGTCATTTCCCCCACTGCTAAACAAACACCATTCGCGAGCAACCGAGCCCAAAAGAACAACTCATACCAAATTAATCGTTTTGTTTATTCAAACAAATGCATTAAGCAGATATCGCCTCTGGAGTGGACACTATAAATGGCAACACACGCTGTTTTATCCCTTTCAGTTTCCCGATTAATTAATATTCAGGGGCGCCAGCCTGCGCAGAGGCTCGTTCATATTCACAGCTCCGCATTAGACCTGATCAACATAACCCTTTTATTGCCCTTGCTGCCAGGGGGTATCATTTCATGTTTCGTGCTGTTGGGAGGGTGGCGGCACGATAACCCTTCAAAAGTCACTCTCCATCCTTCTAAAACTGTAGAGGTACCTATTATATCAGCGCTAAAACCTGTCTGAGCAACTTTTTTGCAAGGGGGGTATCTTTATAGCTGAGGAGGTAAGCCCTCCAATGTCGCTCCTCCCCCCCCCCTGTTCGCTCCAAAACCAGGAAATATCCAACCTTTCATTCTTAAAGGGACCGTGTATCAAACAGGTCATCAGCGTAGATATATTGTGTTTTATATTGTACAACTGCATTATGACCGGGAGTGGAAGGACCGGAAGTTCTACCGCTGGCAGCCAAAAGGAGCTTATTTCGCCCGAGGAAAGTTTCTGAATTTTGGCTATTCTTTTTACACGAGTTCAGCATAACTTTTTTTCCTATGAAGTGCATTTCTTCACACCATTTATTGACGCTGTAACCGTTTATGTCGTTTAAACTAAACTCCATCATTCCCTTCTTTTTTGAAAATTTCACAAAGTTTTAACAAGATATAATCTAAAAAGGTAAAAAGCAAAAAGTGAAATATACCTGGGTAAAGATGAACTTGGTTCTTGCGAGGCATCGATTCCATCTTCGTTATCTAAAACCGGCCTAACTTCTTTCGTGTCTTCTGTTTGCTTTCGGAGCGATTCCAACAACATTTGTTTCTCATTTTCAAAGTTGCTCTTCACAGCTGCGAGTTCCGATTCCAGACTCGATAATTTCGTTTTCAACCTCTCGTTTTCGGCATTCACTCGGTCCCGTTCTATTTCTATATCTTTATCATTTATTCCACCATCCAAGTCCGATTGATCGGATAGGCTGTCTTCCCTTTCCTTTCCTGAAGTCCCATCTGGTGGCATTCGCTTGCCGTTGTTAACTCTCCCTTCTTCGACGATGTTTTCAAGTTCTTCTATCTTTTCTCTACTTTCCGTGAGCGAGCTTTCTAATTCTTTTATGTAAGAACTGGTCACATCAACTAAATGCGAAATGTTGTTTCTTTCTTTCTCAAGCTCAACAAATTTAGCATTAAGCGATTCTTGTGTGTCACTCAACTTGCTCCTCATTGCTTCGATCTTCGATTGGCTACCAATAATTTGTTCCCTCAAATCCTTCTCCATACCTGCGATAAAATCGTTTTCAAATATGACATTTATGTTCATCTATAAGAAGCCCGTCACCCGGCTTCTGTTGAAATAAATACCAATGCATTCAAAGCAAGGTCAAAAGCTGAAAACAGAAACAGCCTTCAAGAAGCTGAAAAGACATTTTAAGGCGTCAAAAATTCACGAGTCAGTTTCATATTTCATACACATTTTGGTCAGGTAACGAACATCTTGATACAAAATCAACACTGATATTTTCATTTTAATTTCAATCATGCAACTCATTATTTTTCTATCAATATCAGCCTACTGTTTTTTGACCGCATGCTTGCTATTTTTCGTGGTAGGTCCGAGTGTTATCCTTTCCTCCCCGGCAATTTCGCATCATGTCGGAACTATTCATATCCTTGTTCCAGGTACAAACCTGCCGGAGGGGGGGCAATCTCCCCTAGTCTTCTAAACGAGTGAATTCATTTCAGCCACAGGGCAGGGCAGGGCAGGGGGTGGGGAGCAATCACTTACCTCTACAACAGGGGATCAAACAGCTTAGTCCCCTATTTCCAACTACGTTGATATTAAAAGCAATATGAATGTATAGTACAAGAAAATCAAAGATCAGAAACTCTCGTCAAATGGTATCCTATTGCCCTTTTGGAGCTGAGCACCAGAGTTTATTATCTCCTTCACCCCATTCCAAGATGGGTCTGGATTTTCATGACTCTAGGTTTGTGGAAACAGCTAAATATGGCTGATTTGTAATTAAAATAATTCTTAAGTCATTTCGAAATTCCTAAAATTAATTTTTCAAAATGTTTTTTGTCATTTTTCGTCCAGTAATACTTGATCAATTTTGAATGGATCTTGCGTTGAAATTTGCGATAAATCAATGCTTTACTGAAGTCCAATCATTTCAGCTTTGAGAATTCGGCCACAATTGAGTTGGTCTGAATTTTCACTCATCAATCTGCCTCACAAGGCTGATCTCACGCAATTCACTCAAATGACGTCATAAAGATGACTACAAAACAACGATGCATCTTACCTGTTTTCGTTTCCAATTCCTGAGCAAGATCGATTGCATTTTGTTCACTTTCCAAATATTTTCTGCTCGATTCTTCCAGTTGATTTCGATACTCTGCTTTTAAAGCTTGTGATTTCCGTAATAATTCTCTCGTTTTCGATAATTCCTCCTTTAATTCAACTTCTGCTCCCTGCGACGATAAAACTCCACTATCAGCATCAGAGGTCTGTGTTTCTTCGCTTGCAATCAAAAACTTTTCGTCAGATTCATTGAACAACTGTTTCTCCATCGATGTTACTTCGTCCCTCAACTTTGCGTTTTCATTTTCCAAATTCTTCAGTAGAGTATTCTTTTCCTCATGTAAGTTCTGCAACTGTTGAATGCTATTGGATTTGATTTTAATAACTTGTTCGCTATCTTTCAATTTCTCTTCCATCTCCTCTACGAGCGTGCTTTTCTCTTTTAGATCATGACTCAGAGTCTCTGCCGATTTCACCAAAGCTTGCATTTTCTCATCCTTTATCTTTAAAACATTTTCTCCTTCTTCTATTTTCAAATTATTCTCTTCAATCTGTTTTTTGAGATTAGCAATAACACATTCATAATCATTCTTCTGTTCCTCTCCTGCAGCGTCACCCCTTTCTCTTAACATTTCATCTCTTTCAACATCTTTCGATCTCCGCTCGTTTTCTTTTAATTCCATTTCACTTTTCAAACTTTGATAGTCTTCCTTTAGCTTTGCAAATTGCTGCATATCATGCCTGTTACTTCCTCTTACCGTTTCCATCTCATTCCGGTGTTTTTCCTTCAATTCAGATATCCCAGTGTAAAATTTATCTTCCTCTTCAATCAACTTATTTTCCAAATCTTTAATTTTCTCTCGAAGCACATGGATTTCCTCGTCATAATTCTGGCCAACTTCTTCCCCCTTCGATTCGTCTTTGTCATCAACTTTGTCGTTTTTCATCGCATTTTTCACCTCTTCTTCAAGTTCGGCAATTCTTTCATTCAGATTTTCCTTCTCGTTAACAAGAAGTCTTACCTGTGCTTCTAAATCAACTGTTCTTTCGACTCTTTCCTTAGCTTCGATACTTCTTTCTAACCTTGAGTCATCGTCTTCATCTTCCCCATCTTCATCAGAGCTTTCTTCCTCCAATTCACTCAATCTTTCCTTCATAACCACCTCCCGTATCTTGAGACCTTCTAACTCATGCTCCTGTACGGTCAATCGATTCCTAAGCTCATGCAATTGCTCTTCTAAACTTTTCACTTTGTCAGTCGATAGCTGCAGCTCCTTTGATTTACGATCGTAGCTTCGCTCGTAACCGCGTAACTTCTCTACTTCTCTCGTAAGTTCGTGAATTTTAAGCTGACGATCGCTAAGTTTATGCGTCGCATCTGAAAGCTTTATTTGTATATCATCTAAAGATCGGCACTGTTTCAAAACATTTCTGTATTTGATTTCCAATTCTTTAAATTTAGTTTCGGCTTCACTCAGTTTCTTGTCTTTTTCTAGCAATGATGCTTCCGATTCGCGAAAACGCGATCGATAATACTCCACGTAACGATTGCTGACTTCAATTTCGCCCACTTGCGATGGCTCGCTTTGCGATTCGATGCTGCTCTGGTCTTGGTTGCTGATGATCGACGAGACGCTACTGTTACGACTGAGCGGAATTTGCTCTCGTTCCGATTCTAACCTCCGTCTCTTTTCTCTTTCAAGTTCTAATTCCATCGTTGTATCGCTAAGTCTTTCGCTGGCTTCTAACATTTTCCTCTGGGTATCGTTCAGTTTTGCCTCCAACTCTTGCAATAAAGTTCGCGTGTATTTCGCCACTTTCGATCGACTTTCGTTCGCTTTTTCGAGTTCTTTCGATTTCAAGAACAACTCTTTCTCAATACGTTTCATTTTCTCTCTCAGATTCAAAAATTTCGTCTCAAAATCGCTTGCTTCGCCTCGATCTGATGATGTATCACTGGCTGGGCTTAAAGCGCCTGCTGCTCGCTCCTCCACAAGGGCATTAATTGCTTTGATATCCGGCTTGGTCGGTGGACCATCTGTTTTCTCATAACCTTCCTTTCTTTGAGTTAATTGCGATTTTAAATCATTTATACTCGCTTTGTGCATGTTAATAATATTATTTGCTTCCTCAAGATTAGCGCGGGATTCATTCAACTCTTTATTTTGTTTATTTACTGTCAATGTTGATGTTCTTATTTGTTTTTCAGTTTCATTGAGTTTATCTTGTAAACTTATTATTTGTATTCTTGCTTCATTGAGTTCTTTTTCTAAATCAGGCTTCCCCCCTGATCGTTTTGATGCATTTGAGTTTGTAACATATTCCTTCCAATAGTTGACTTCCAATTCTAACTTTCGTTTTTCTTCTTCAAGTTTTGGGATTTTGTTTACTTCGCCCTGGAGTTTGTCAATCTTCGAATTGAGCCCATCAACCTGAAAAAAGCAAATTGTATCAACTTTCAATCGAATAAAATATAATATATACCATTCAATGTACTGCTATGCAAAACTCTTAATCACAGAGAGATTAAGCTAAGAATCAAGCTAATAGACTATTCAAGACGAATTTCTGTGGGTTTTTTTTTTATTAACAAGGATTGGGGGCGGTCCCGTTTCCAAGAAAGTCAAAGAGACCTTTAAAAGGACAAAGTGTTGATAGACATGTATACTGTTATTTGAGAGTATCTAGTTTTCCAGGGGGTCGTTAAAACATTCGAATGATGAAATGTTCGAATTATAGAAGTTCGAGAAACGAACACTTGCCGAGTCTTTCAAATTCAGAAACGGAGGGGTTAGTTCGAATCAACAAGAGTTTGATAATAAAAGTTTGAAGAAAGGGAGTTTGTTAATTTTGTTTATTTCCAGGGGGAAGAGAGTTTTTTCGAAACAACAAGAGTTCAGATTATATCAATTTGAAGTAAAGAGGATTGCCTAGTTTGTTGATTTCAAGGGAGAGGAGTTTTTTGTTCGAATCAATGAGACAGAGTTACTGTAATCTAACTTACAAACCTGTGCAGAGTCGGCGGATTCATTTTGTGTTGACAAGGGTGATTTCGTGGTTGATGTTTTCGATGTACTGCTTAAAGGACTCGAATACGTCTTATTCAGCCATGGTCTTGCGTTTCCAACAGGGGGTCTGTTCGCTGCACTGGCACCTGAAATTCACAAGTAATGACTTTGTAGAGTTTTAAAACAACAAAGCGTTAATATGACATAAAAAAATAGGATTTATTAAAACTAGGCCGATAGAACGAACGATTTAATAACGACATTATTCTGCACCATAAATAAAGCTAAACCACAATACAAAGGCCACCATGAATATCGCATGGTCTCTGAATCAAATTTAGAATTATCGGTCTAAATAGAGGTCTAAAATTGAATTATATCGTTGATTCGATTATTTTAAATTGGATTCTCCAAGTTAAACCAGATAATTTGGCTAAGGGTGACAACTTGTCTCGTGTGAATTTGGACGGCATTTACCCTCCAATCCAACCTCAAATAAACACAAAAGTCTCAGATTTCAATGGCAACGCCCACAATTTAAGACTCGACCCAGAAAGGACGCTCAATTTCAATTTAATGCTTCTTTTAATCAATCAATTCATACTGTGGTGATAGTAAATGAATAGTCTTAATTGCCATTTCTGTCCCTTTGAAGGTGACTGGTATAAGGTCTGTCAGATGTTAGCTGTTATACTCACTAACGTTATACATAACATAGCCTACCCCAGTATTTATTACCATATTTTCAGAAAAGTAGGAGGAGGGGTAATTACCCCCTGAATGCAATGTTAAAAAGAAACAAGCACTTACTGTATGCTCGCTTCATTTGTGATGGAACAAAAGTTGAAAGTTCTTTCCACCAATTTTCAAATTCTACTTTGTTTACTGCCTTGAGATAGATGCCATCTCGTAACGACTTGAGCCCTATTGAGTTCTCCTCGCCAATTTCAACATTTCCGTCATCCAGTCGAATGAAGTCACGCAGGATGATGACATTTACTGGCTTCTCTTTCATAACCTATAAAACACATCGATGAGAAAGGTCACTCACAATCCTGGAAACGGATGACACTAATTGTACACTGCAATGGCACTGCGCTTAGAAAATTCTTTTTTGAATAGTTCAGGTTTTTAAAGAGAGTGGTTCAAAAGCAGGGCTTATGGCAAATAAAGCAAAAGATTGCAGAGTGAGCCTTGACTCCCATTTTATATAACAAGGCAGGCCAGAACTGGGGGTGTAGTGGTGCACGAGACAGATAACCAGATGTTTGGGAATATCCTCTTTTTTATGGGTAAGCCTTATTTTGGGTGATGCGTTAGTTATAAGATATTCTGTCCCTGCCCCCCTCCACATTCAAAATCTTTGAATGATTCACATGGCTTATCCAGTTATTTCCATTGGTAAACTTTCTTTTCAGATCGTAGAAGATAACGACATTATTACAAGGATTGTAAAGAGACGCGGCATTCCAAACGAAATAAAGCTGGATTATAATAGCCTAGAGCTTACTTGAATATACTAAATCAGGTCAGTGTGTAATAAAACCAATCCAGAAAGACTTAATTCGCTCCAAAGTTTGCAAAATTCTTTGCGGTTTTCATTTATTATGGCAAGATGGAAATCCCACGGTAAAAACAGCAGTCTTTATCCAAAGACATGCTCTGTTTAGGGAAAGATCTGCATTGGCCCTTTAAATATCATACTTCGTTAAAACAAAAAAGAACAAATATGTCAAAGAATCGGATGATATCTGACTCTCCCGACAAGACAAATTTTTGGATCGTTCGATTTAAAATATAGAGACAGAGGTTAAAAGTCCAAAAGGCAAACTGGTTACGTCCGGCTCCGGACAGGCCTTCTCGGAATAAGATACTCAGTTGAAAGCGCATTTTAATAGCTTGCCTGGGCCAGTTTAAACTAAAGAAGTCTTCTGAGTAGTAGGAAACCCAAATGTTATTAGGCATATAGATAAATACATTGTAGTTGAAACTATAAATGTAATGACTTGGGAGTTTTCTGTTGCAGACAAAATCGATGAGGGTAAATTGATTTAATTTTACTGATAATGTGTGTGGTCCCAAGGAGAAATGGATGAAGGTCAAATCTATAGATAGTGGCGAAGCTGCAAGCCTCAACTGTTGACAAAGTTAATCTGCGCTGTGCATAACCTGGTTGAAGCACGCAGAATGACTGAGATTAAATATGAAATTTAACAAGGAAGGAAAATCACACAGGATTCGGGATTTAATGTTTATATATACACCGACTGACGAGGGCATAAATGGGGGATAAGATCGAATGGATGTATCAATGAATAGTTGAATACCCTACAATTGAATGAACAAATAAATGAATAAAAATGAATGAATCAATGTATCAATGAATGAATAGCTGAATGAATTAATAAATCATCGATATATTGCAAAAATAAGAGCACATAAAACGGCCCTAGAATATGCAAATAAATTAAATTTGATGGTTTTTTTGTCTGTGAAGTTGTAAAAAGGGCAAATAAAAAGTTAGGTGCAAAAAACACTAAAAGATAGCAAATTAATATAAAATTTATTCCATAATTACCTGTCCATCTTCGACTTGAAATTCTTCTAGTTCCCCTGACGAATATAACTTATACCATCTTTTAACCCATTCCTATTGACAAAAACAAAAAACAACGATAAAAAAGATTGATTTAAAGGCTTCAAATACATAGTTGAACATTCAGAAAAATGCAATAAAATTTCTACAAACCTTTCATGGTTTAGACTTAACCTTCTTAATGTTTAAGTGAGCGGATTTCTTGTCGCTGCGTCAGTTGAGAAGCAATTAAGCACACCCTAATTTACTTTAGGCAATCGAAAACTTAAAATAGGAACCAAAATAATAAGGGTCTTGCGTCAAAGCCCAGAGGGTCGATCATAAATCGTATATAACCCATCCGATCATAGTGGGAAATGGATTTAGCATCAAGGAATCGGTCCAATAACCTTGTTACTCTAAGGAGCTGGGATGGATATAAATCCAACACATAACTAGCTGACAAATATGTGACAGTTTTGGATAAAAATGTGGCTAAAATTGGCACTATTGAGCCTAAGGTAACAAGGCCAGGAAGGGTCAGGGGTTATTTATAGTTGAGAACAGACCCCCAGATTTCCACAATTTCAAGCACCTAGGCAATTGATCATATTGTAAAAAAGTTGGGTGGCAGAGACCTGGACTGCCCCCCTTTTCGGGCAGCCTTGCAAAGGAGTAGGCGGGTTCTGAAACGAGACTCTCTAAGCGGTAATGATGTTGGTTGCGCATCATGAACGACGCTTTTCAGATGAAGATTGATTGCCCTGGCTTAGGAAGACCGAAATTATGCGTCAATATCCCAATCGAATTGAATTGAGGAAAGATATGATTTAGACGATTGATGGTGGACTGAAATGCGGTCGCAGAAAACAGGAAACGGTGTGCTTGATTGAATAAAACTCCCTCTCTCCTTCAGCAACTGCGGCCGATCTTTAACAAAAGATCAAACAATTATTTCATTTAAAAAACAGCGCTTTTCCACCAGCAAAGATATAAATTTGAAACATTCACTAAACATCATTGTTTTGTGACATGTAGAAAATATAATTCCGCGAGAAAATAAGGCTGCGTGGTTAATATGTAGCATATAATCATAAACGCTTAATAATCTTTATAAAATTTGAGTGTAAGTCAAAGAAGACCGCGCGAAGCTTATTCCGTCTCCAAGCGAAAGCCAAGGCTCAAGTTCTGAGCGAAAAGTACACAAATTGAAATCGCCAGAGTTTACATTATTGCAGAAAAAAACAAAAGGGATTTGTTAGATTACAAATATTATAACGACAATGACTGGGTGGGTGATATAATGGGGTCGGGGGGTGGGGTTGGAGGACCAGTTCCCCTCATCAAATGCCACTGCGATGGCACATTTAGTTGCGACTTGCGGGGTGTTACAACGTCAAGGGAAAATAATGCAAAATCCTGCTTAGGAGGTAAATAATATTTTGTTTGAGGTTGTTACAATACAGGTTGTTCTTGAGGGGGGCAGAATTCCGATCTACTAGTTTCTTCCAACACTGGTTTGAACATTGGTAATTTTTACGGACATTATTGGTTTTACATGTACACAGCGAAAATGCTTGTCCAAATTACGTTTTAATACAATGGCTGGTGGAATACAATTGCTCCTGACAACCTAATCTAGGGTAAATGTCGGGGGAAGGGGGCATAGTCCCAACATTTCCTGAAATCACAGCTCCCATTCTTTAGCTTTATGTAAGCGGGACCAAGTGCGCCTTGAGTTTCCAGGATGTTGGCTAAAATACTAGCAGCCTTCTTTTTCCGTCTTGATCGACGACAAACTGGTGACTCTCCTAAGCAATACAATGTTTTTACGGAAATAGAAGACGGATAAATCCAGATTGTCCTTCTCTGGTCACATCAGATAAGGATTTGACATGCATCAAGGAACATTTTTGCTTAAACCTGCTCTCAATGTAGGATTAAAACCATGATGATAAGAAACAAGTGATCAAAACTTCAAAAATGAATGATAATCGGGTCATTGGGAATTATCAAAGAATAATCCGAAATGCTAGACAATGTGCTTTTGGGTCATCGAGTTTCTACTCTTATCTTTGCAGTAATCCGCTTCTACCACCCGATATGCAGACGAGATTCAGTGGAAGTTGGAGTGTTCGAGGGGGCTACAGGGGGTGTTTTGACAGTAGTTAGAGGGGGAGATTGGGAGGGCTTTCAGGTGAGGGGTTCTGGGGGTTCTGAGCAAGGCTGGAGGGGTTAGAGGGGAAGACTTGATGGGTTTAAAGGGGTTGAAAGCCATTGTTACAAGAGAGCAAAAATTTGGTTAAATGGATGAAGATTACTTTTCAATCGGTAACTTTGAAACAATTAGTCACGATATAAATTGGAATAGTTTAACAGAAGTAAACAGAATCCTTTTCAAGAGATCAGAAAACTTTATGCCCACACTACGTGCTCTAATTTTTAACGATTTTGCACTGAAATTTATCATTCTGTTCGTGTTATATGTTGCTTTAATGAGACAGCAAACATAGATATAGATGTATGGATTTTGTTAAGATTTTGGATGATGCCGTCAATCATCATTTGACCCAGACGATATGACAAACAAAATAACACAGTAATGGCCTCAACATTGCAACATTTTCGTAGACACTAGGCCAGTATATACATTATACACCCCTTTAAGTCACAGAATATAACCATGCACTAGCTCAATATAAACTAATTCCTTTCTTTATTTGTTTAAAATGTGTTTGCCGACATAAAATGTTTATCTGATGGAAAAATCTTAATGAGAATTTAATTCCAGGGCCGAGAGATTAATTCTTTTGACAAGAAGATCGCAGCACAATAACCGCGATTTCATCCAATGTCAGTGGCTCTTAAATATTTCGATTAAATCGAAGCTTGATTCAAAAAACATCATCACGAAAACGTTTTAATGTCAACTTACAAATAAGATGGCATGTCTTATGAAATTCTTGTTTTCTGGTAAAACATGTTTCAGGGCACTAATTTTTATAACAAACTAGATTTTACAGTTTGAGATGTGACTGTTTTAAGAGGCCTAACAACGTAGCCATTTTCTCATATCTCGTTCATAGATCCCGTTGGTTTTCTTTTCGACTTCAAACATTAAACATGAAAATAATTCGTTCATGGGATCTTAGCGAAAAACAATTTGTATTTTTTTTATTTCTTTGCAAGATGACACTGCGCTTCCAATCTCTAGTTTAGTGGTGGGTGCATTTCAGAACTTTTTAACACTGTGGTAGATTCTAAGCTTGAAAGTTGGAATAAAATAGTCTCACATTAACGGTGAGTATTAATTATGCAAGAGATGCCTGATTAAGTCTGGAAATTATGGATGATATCAAAGGAGGAGTTCAGAACAAGGATTAGGCCAATGAAATTATGGATGATATCAAAGGAGGAGATAAATTCAAGTTTGTAAACTTTGTCTCTAGATAGAACCATTAGGCCAATGAAATTATGGATGATATCAAAGGAGGAGATAAATTCAAGTTTGTAAACTTTGTCTCTAGATAGAAGCAAACATCTGCTTGATTGATTATCTCCCTTCAATGCAACTGTGTTTATGTCAAATAACATCATCAATTTTTACAACAAATTATACAAAATGCTGATGCGTCTTGTTTTCAGACTTGAATTAGTATGAGGCGTTTCTCATGCCCATGATCTCCCTTTTACGTCCCCCATTCCATCATACCTAACAATTTTGAGTTGTTATCAAATTGAGGCAACACCATTAGGCCAATGACAACAATCATACCTTGCTTATTAAAAATGGAAACCTGCAAGCAGGTGGTTTAATATAACACATTGTAATGATATATTTTGTTATGATCATGTGTATTCAAAAGGGTTGGTGTTGAATTTTGTAGGTTCACCTCAAAGAACTTAACTTGTAATGAAGCCCAGCCTTAAATATGAATTTTTAATAAATTTTTTTATGATTTCACAATAAGAAGACAAAACAAATAGGACATTAACATAAAACTAGGGGTTACACTTAAAAAATAATATAATAAGAGCAAAGACTATATAAATTGCATGGTCAATATTGACTGTGTTAGCATTGATGAGATTGCATTATCTAACTGAATGTGCTGAGTTGCTATGATCACATACACAGCTACCTTCACTGCATCAATAACTCAAATCTACACTTTCCATTTCCCCTACAATCCCCAAGTTTCTAAATTGTGAATTTCTCCCTTCACCTCAGCCCCAGCTTTTATAAATTAATGTAATCCCCCCTAAAAACCCCTGTTAGTCTATCACTGCTTCAACTTCATGACCCCTCTCACTTTCAATGATTGTTGGCCTAATTTCTAACTTGACAGATCTAACTTTTTAGTTGATTCTTTCAGTCAAAAAACTATTTCAACGTTTCTGGTTAAACTTCTTTACACCAGACAAGGAATATTTTCCTTGGCCTCAAAAGCTGGAAGAATGTAATTACAAGGGAAAAGTTATTAAAGAAAGTCAATTACTAGATAATGTCTGGTTTACCTGAATTGATTTTCCATCTGTGTTCACTGTACCAAAACTGAGAAATCCTTCCTTAACCAGAGTTTTTACAGTTGATGTGTTCTAAAGAAAGAAAAAAGGGTGAGTTGATTTTTTAATTAATTCAATATGAAAAGAGGTGATTTTGATCACTGTGTGAAAGCATGTTAAAGATGGAAAGGTTCAAGATGAAAAACTAATTCTAACAGAGGTGAAGATTATGGGTTGCCTTATGGTCACACCCACACAACTTTTACAAATCCAACCGGCATTTCTCAGATTTCCAGAAAATAGGTCTTTTCTGGCATGTTTGCGGTCTGCCAAAAATTAGACTTTCTTTTTGAAATCAATTAGAACCTTGAACTTTCCAGTCTTACCTGAAGTTTAGTGTGAATCAAAAATGCAAAAGTCTCCTGCAATGGGAATTTTTTTCTTAATCTAAACCTCTCTTGATTTTAAATTGAAGCAGTAAATTTAAGAATGACAAAATAGTAAAATTTAATCGAATCTTTGTTTTACTTCAGTGTTCCATAACAAATAATCCAAAATTCAGAAACATTGCAAACAAGCTCATTTTATAAATCCTTTGTTATATTTTTTAATTATTTGATCAACATATTCCCAGTTGCTAATATTTGAGAAATAAAACAAATGGAATTGTTCTTAATGCACATTCTGAAATTATGATGATTAGACCCTTAGAACACAAAAGTTCCCCCTTTTTAATAAAACTTGTTTCCGTGTGTATATTGTTTGCCTGAAGACTTTTGATTATACAAAGTTTGTTTGCATTGTCAACAAACAAGCCTCGATGTTGACTGAAAACATTTCCTGCGTTGGTCGCAAAAAGTACTTTTCTACAGCATCACGACAGTCAAAGAAAAGGTATTTGGTTAAAATACATTAAACCTGCAATTTCATTCGCAAAAAAGTGAATCTTGTAGTTTTCTAGAAATTTCTAGATTTTCTAGAAATTGGTAACCGTGATGCTTAAGTTGTCTAAATAATTTAAAAATTGCCAATATAAGCAAACAAATAACGAAAATATCAAGGTGCTGTTAAAATAGATTTATCGGCAGGAATGCTGAGCAAATTGATTGATTAACACTCTTTGAAGTGTTTATTGTTAACGGAAATAGAAAATTTCGATATCGGAAGACGCCATGATTTTGATGAGAAATCTAAAATGGAAATCTGTCGCCAAAACACAGCTGGTCTTTCGGTTAGGTCCTACTCAAACTCTGCAAGGCCACAGTTACAAAGTAACAATTTTATGACAGTAGTTAATGCTGTTTTTCACGAAACACGACACTTAACCAACAAGTTAAGCCTGTACAAGGATAGTGGATTTTTGTGTAGGGAATGTGGTGTAACCGCGACTGCTACTCGTGTTGGTCTGAGTTCCCAAATTCAACCTTAGAGCGGCAATAAGTTAGATATAACTAAAATTGTGATCCTTACTCTTTCTCTTGCGACAGGTAAAGTCATTCCTCGTTGAAGTTTGCCGCCAGTGTGAGCGGTGGGCCCAGATGGGTGCCCCTCCTTCGGCTTGAAGCAATTTTGACATTTCGTGGGGTTGAACCTATTTGGTGAAAAAACCTTACAGGAGCCACGATCAGACATCTCTCAGCTTGATTAAATTCCCTGCACAGTGGATTCCATTTATTGGCACTCTGAGATGATAATTTAATCACATTTTTCAAAGCGATTTCTGCTGAGTAGTCTTCGTCTAATGAATCATGGTTATCCTTCCTGCGATTGTTCCGATGATGGCCTAATCCACAGTCGATAAAAATCACTTTCGCAGAAAACAACCACAAATATCACCTTTGAGACACCAACATTAACTGAAAACTGCAACCTTAAACTTAATTCTTATTTCATAGCAATCATAAACTGCTAAATTAAGCACAACTCCATATTTCTTTTAACCCCTCATCTTCGCCTTCTCACACTAATACAAGAATTAGAAAGGGCAGCCGGAGGAGCATGAGATGCTTAAATGTCATGTCACTCACAGAGATCACAAATTCATTTAGTTTTTCCAATTTATCGTAATATTTTATTCATTCAAATAGCTAATTTATGTTTCCCTTCAATTATCCCCATTTGCAGTATCTACATAGCTACAAAACAGCTTTGTAAAACTCTTGAATGTTTAACAATACAGTCGTGTACTTTAAGGATAATTTGATGATCGTCGAACTTTGTAAGAAGGAAAGGGTTACATTGAAAAAACAAGCTGGTAAAAATTACCGAATTGCTAAGAGTTCCATTTCAGTGAAAATCTGTAAAAAAATAGATTTTCCTACCATTTTCTTCAAAGGTTGGGGAGTAGGTATATATATACTGCTAGCCTATGACATTTTACAAGTAAGTAGGTCAAGGCAAAACATTATACGCATGCGTTCATGAATGGAAATGAAACAAAACAATTGTTGGGGTGGTTGTTATCGGGTGGAAGGGTGGGCGACCACAAAACAAATTGCATCCGTACTCAACAAATATCTTATTTACTATTTTAAAATTTTTAACCAAATGATGGGAAACCAATTTAGCAAATTGTGTGCGACTTTGGTGACCTGATCTGAGGCACAGAATAACCCATTCTGTGTCTGCGGCCTTTTACCACCAAGGTGAAACTCAAAATAAATTTGGAAAAAAGAAAAGGGGCTGTGAAATGAGTTCTCTTACATTTGGGGTGCATTCTTGGTTTGCCCGGCAGCCTCAAAAATATCGGATAACAAAATCGGTAGTATTCTATTCTATTTCTAATGAAAAATCACGAATGTGAAGTTTCTTTTTGTCCTGTGTTGCGAGGACAAATTTTTCATCTCTGACAAAAACACACTGAAACCTGTCAGAGCTTAAGCGGAACTTCTGACAGACATGAAGGCGCTTGAGGGTCTTGTTGGAGATTTACCATACTTTGCTTTTATCATTTTTCTCGGCAATTTCTGTAAACTGAAACTCCATAGACAGATAGAAGAAGACATGTAAATCTAGGAATAAGTCTACAATAACAAATCAATAAAATATTTTTACTCACATTTCCCCACAGACCAAGTAAGTTTAGTTTCAAAACTGTCACCTTCGGGCCAGATTTGGTGCTGATTGGTTGAAAACGTGTCGTTACTTTAGACATATTAAACTCAATTTCTGCCAACTGTCGTAAATACACGATCTTACTTAGGCGCTTTTGTTTCCGTGGTGGTTGAGAATAAAATGACAACTCCCAGCTTCCAATTCCTCCTGTTTTGAAACAAGATTTGGAAACACGAAGCTGATTTGTTCATTTTATTTGCAAAAAAGATCCAAAGTGAAGCCCATTTGGCATATTTCATCTGCAAAATCAATCTTGTCCTATTTCTATTGACAATTGCATGATTACTGGCGATTCTTACAGCTTTGAAATTCTCCAGGCAAAATTGAGACTTAAGCTTCATGCAAACAAGGACGATGATGTTAATCCAACTTTGACACCATTGCTGAATAGAAAGGATCTAGCAAATATAATGAAAGCGTAGCGAGAACGGATGGCCTAAGTCTTCATGGAGAATGGCAATGAACTCCAGAGAAAACTGGTTGTCTAGCATCACACTGGGATTGATTATTTTTAGTACTATTAACACTCACTCAATGACTGTGGACTCAGCTGTAGCTTATGTCAACATTCAGCACGCCTACGCCTTCTTTCTAAAGATTTTAAAAGGCAATGTGGCAATGCACTTTGTCTAATGATCTTGCCCAATGCCAATGAATAACTACTGAGCTTGCTCGAAGACTCAACCGGGACCCAAGCCAACTCACGTTTGAGACAGGTCTACGTGAAGGGTACTATGCTACTATGGTAATGGTTATTATGATGATTAGTGATGATAATGATTGATAAAGATGATTATTAGTGATGATAATGATTGTTAAAGATGATGATTAGTGATGATAATGATTGATGATGATTGATCATAATGATGATTGATGATGATTGATGATGATTGATGATGATTGATGATTATGCTGAAGATGCGATGTTGACCAAACAAATACCTTGCTACATTATTTAATTTCCAGAATGAAATCAAAAAAGCTAATCACGACAGAAAAGCTTTCTTTTTCTGTTTTTATTTCATTTCAATCACAAAATCAATCTACAATCAGTGATTACCCAATTTTACATTTCAATAAATGTGATATAATTCTAGTCAAAGTCAATAAATTCTTTTCTCTCCCTTTCGCAAAGAGTCACTTTACAAACAGCTCACACTTTACAAGAAGCTAGCTAGCAGTGGTACTTGGAGCTGGCAGTTGTGCCCGGGACACTTCACCGTTGGCAGGTCCACCTTTATGATGAGAATCGTGGGAAAATTTTTCGTTTACTCTAGGGAGTCACTTCTCAAGATTTTTTCAACACGCGATGCTGGTTGCCTCTTTTTCATGGTGATTTCATAGATAACTGTAATCACGTGTCCATTTCTTTCTCACGTGTCGTGTGTTCTTCAACGAGTTTTTCCTGGGCAGTGATTTCATCTATTTCTAAGCGGAAAACATTATGATCAATATCTCAACGAATTATATGCCCATGGTGGATGATTAAAAAGATGCAAAAATACCCTATAGAATTCATGGGCACGTGCTCCTTCGCAGTGATCCGTGACGTCACCTAACCATGATCCTTTGCGACACATTTGTCCTCGAAAACCAAGAATCTTGGACCAAGGAATGCGAGTGATTAAGTTTCTCATCTTTCCACGGCTTATTTACCATAATTTTTTATTCGGCGGTCTACTTGGTTTTCTTCCTAAAATGCCTTTTAATTTACACAAATCTTATCCATATAGCAGGGAGTTAAACGACGGAGAATGTGCAAAAACAAAAAGGAAATATATCTCTAAATTTGGTGCTTATTATAAAATTGTAAATTAAGGAATGTTGATGTTGGTTGGGAAAATAATTTGCATCTTATGACAAGCAGGCCTTCTTGTCGCCTATTTTATAACATACAAACCTTCGTGTTGGTTTTGTTTGATTATTTTATTGTTCTTTATAAATGGCTCATGAAACATTTTATACACCCTTTCTGCCTGAAATGAAATAACATAACGTACGAGTTGGTGATAAAATGGCTTAATTTATAGCATTTATATAGTTGGGCTACAAAGTCAGGTTCAAAATTGACGGTGAAAAGAAGATCAAATTAATATTAAAGGTGCAGACAGCAGCTTAGAATAATTGATTACGTAGTTTTAAAGAGATCATAGATATTAACTGATATACAAGCAGAGAACATAGATATACAAGCAGAATGAACAAAACTGATGATTTCTTTAGACACTCTTAAATGAGAGACAAAAATCATATAAAATTCCTTAACTTTGAAGATTGCCCGGTGGGAGGTACTTTTAGTAGTCTTTTTGGGTTTGAGTTCTTTTATTCAAGGCCATTTCTTCAAGCAATACTTCAGGGCGGTTATCTAGTTTGTAGGTAGTATTAAAAAACACGCAGAATTCTGATTTCTATAGACAGAAAGAGTTCGTTTTTCACGACAACTTTTCGACCAAGTGAGAGCTGATTGGTCAACAGAAGTAGCCAATCGCTGGCATTGCTACAAATCACATGGTTTTAGATCGACATTTAGACAAATATATATTCTCCATTCGGCTTCAACCGGCTTAAATTTATTAAGAAGTAACCTTTGTTAAAATTTTTCATACTATATCGTTAATAATTTTGGAGAAAAAACTTCCTAATCACATCAAGGGAACTATGAGAGACATTTTAAACCGTTTAAGAAAGAGTACCACGAAATCTTTTGTTACCTTTTGAGGTCCAAATCCGGGACATAAAGAAATCTCTTCTTTTGATGCATTGACAATACCACGCAACGACTAAAAATTCAAAAATAAATACAAAGATAATGTGAGATTACAGGATTTCTTGGCTTTTAAGGCATAATCCGGATTTTTCAATGTGGTTTGCGTAAGATCATGCGGAGATTAAAAAAGATTTAATTAACTGATACAAAATCATGAGGATGATTTGAATTTAGATTTAGGCTGTAATCTATGTTGTGGACTGCGTAACACTCCTAATTTAATTCTGATATTTATCTAAGCGCATCTATGTTCAAGGAGCGAAATACAGGGGAGTCCCTAAACAAAGAAAAAAAATGCAGTTATGGTTGAAAAACTTCCGACTCTTGTTATGGTTTCAGGAATTTTGATTGGCTCTGTCATCTAAATATTCTAAAATAAATCTTAAGTAGGCCATTTCAGCCATTCTAGAGGGACTTAATCTCAGACTTTTCCCTGGGAGCCCTCCCCTTCCACCCCTCATGATTCCAACATGTCCCTCTGTCCTTGTTTGTATTCATCATTTCATTGAAAAGGCACAATTCCACTACTTTTCATGCAAAACTTAAAAAGATCCAAATGTGTATGTCTACTGACCCCAAAATTCGCCATCAGCGTAACAGCGTCAGTTTTGTTGACAGATTTGACAGAAGTCAAGCAATCTATCATCTACAAAATTGATGTGAAGGTGAAAAGTTTAATCAAAAAATATTTTTATAAAAGCTTATTAATTACAATAAAAAGCAATTATTTTCGTCAACAATGATTGCAGCGACCAACGTACACGTATTCTGAGTATGAAGATAGACTCTATCTGTCAAGGAATTTTTCACATATGCCATGAAACAGCTACCTATGCAAGTTAAGATGATGATTTTGTCATGCATGAATAAGGAGGACATTGCCCCCTCTATCATTCTCCCCCATGTTGGATTAGATGAATAACAATCAAATTATGATAAAAGAGAATTAGAGTTACCTTTGAATGATGGTCTCCGTCAACTTTCTCTTGTAAAATATCTGCTGGTTTATTTTCATAACATTTATAAGTTTCCAGATATCTTCCAGCTTCTTCGTTGCTGCAACAAAAATGTGAAACAATAAATTTGGAATTTTTATTCTCTAAGAAGGAAATCAGAAGCATGAGGGGGGCTAGTGCTGGGGACACTATTGCATTTAGATTGGCAAGCCGCTGTTTAGCTCTTGAGTATTGGGACAAGAGGGGAGATAGTGGCTTGTATCCCAGCAGACTACATCATTGCATGCCCCAGAAATGAAAAAAAGAGCTTCATGTAATCAAAGTCATATTATAAAAATACTTCCCTACCTCCATGATAAGATCAGTGTACAGTCAGACAAAATGCAAATTTTAGCCAACTCTTTCAAAGATGCATGAGGATTTTTCTGAAGTTGAAAAATTAAATAGTTATAATTTTTTCACGAAATCAATGATTGACAAAGAAATTTTATTTACCTTTTTAGTTTTTTGCATGATAAAAATAGTAATAATGTGAATTATTGCAGGAATGATTGATTGATTGATTGATTGATTGATTAATTGATTGATTAACTGATTAATTGACTGATTGATTGATTGAGTGATTGATTAATTGATTGATTGATTGATTGATTGATTGAGGGATTGATTTATAACTCACCACATCAACAAGTACTAGAAGAATCCGCAGCACAAATCTGCTTCCAAGCTCCTTCAATCTTTCATGGATGTATTCTGGGTTAAAATTATGATATCTCAAACTATAAATAAAAAATTAAAACAAATAAAAAATATCAACAGATAACAAGAAAAATAGCCTTTTCACAAATCATGATGATGATAATTCAATAAATTAAAGAACTAGAACAGTGTTTATAAGATCTGAGAAATTTTGATATAATTAAGAAATACCTCAGAAATAGTGCACAGGTTGTTTGTCCAAGAATGTAATCTGGAACTGCTTCACCAAACTCCCATGGAACATTCCTGATGTATTTCAAGACAGGGTTTCCCCGCTATGATAAAATCCATGATGTATATCTTATATAAAATATAATAAATCATTATTATTTACCTTATTTGTCTTATAGTAGTTGATCAATTGATTAGTTGATTAAATAATGTATTGAAATTGATGTTTCATTCAAATGATCATTCAATAACTTGATCAATCAATCAACTAATCAATTGATCAATCAATTTATGATATGATAAGGTAACATTACCACCACCGACAAAGTGCTGATAAGCAAAAATAGACTTGAACATTTTCAAGAGATTAATTTTCTAAAGGGTGTGAAATAAAAGGTATTGTTAGCTATGATTATATAATTTTTTTCATTTCAATCCAATTTTAAAAATCACAATTTACCTGACGAGCATTGACGATAATCGAATTTGTTCCAGTTTTTGAGGTGCCAGATCCAGCTTCATTGTTCCTGAAATTAAATCTGTCAAATATATTGAATGAATACTTGAAATTTTTAGATTCTTTTATATTACACAAGATCTGGGTGGATGTAATATTGTGCAAAGTGGGATTGGGTGATATTGGAAGTAAGGCAAGGGGATGCTGGTGCATTCACAAACTGCAATTGGAGGGGTCCTCCAGCAAGAGAGGTAACAGATGCAAACAGGGGTGAAACCATTTCATTGCATTTGCTACCAACCTTGTCCTACTGTCTTGAAACTGCATTCAAATGTCACATGTTTTCCACTAATTAAACCAAAATTTTATGCCAGTGAAATTGCTACGTATTGCAAACCTTTTTCACCTCTGGTGTCAGATGAGTATAATTATAAAACAATAAACAAAATATTAATTTAGAAGCACTTTTTCATACTTTACAGATGGTTCAGCTTTTTCTACATTTTTAATAATTTGAGCCTGTTCACTGTTTAAACTGTTTGTTGAATTCTTATCCTTTTCCTTCTTGTCATCAGATCGTGCCGTGGCTAATGTTTCAACAGCATTATCACCAGGCCTAGCGGATTTTTCTTTTTGTTCTACGCCCTGCTGCAAAGACACATCTCTGTCCTTGCCTGCAAAGACACTTGCTGCTTTCTCTGAAGTTTTGCTTCTTGCAGCAAAAGTAGATCCTTTTTTAATGTTCTCGATCGGCCTATCTAGCTCATCTTCATCTGGGATTACAAATCTTTTGCTTCGTTTTTTCCCCGCCATATTTTGAAGTTCCCAGTTTTAAGTTGCATCATTCTGAAGGTTTTTCGCTGCCTCGTAATGAGAATTACTACTTTACGACTCAGAATCATTGCTAATTAGAAATAAGAAGAAATAAATAAACGCTGATTTTTAGACTAAAAAGCACACGAAGACTCATCGTAGATATTTTTAAAAGCCTCATCAAGATTTCGAATTAGTTGATGTTGAAACAAATTTCCTTTTTTGTTGAAATGCAAACCGAATTATTTAATTGTTGACTTTGACGAAAACGAGACTGCATATGCTTGTTAAGTATGACATAAATTGACTGCACCAACAATCCAGCAATCCACGAAGTAAAGATGGGGACTTGAAGAAACTGTTTTCTATGACAAATTGATCATGTTTGTCCTCACAGAAATGAAAGACGTGGTTCGCATCAAACCGTGGTATTTTTCTCAAGACCTGCAGCATGCTGTTTCCTACAAGCTGAACAAGAAACTTGCGAATCGTGTAGGCCAATTGTTTTTTTGTTATATTTTGTTCTACCATTAGTCGTGCGTATTGGGGGGGGGGGGGGGTGGTAAGGGTCGAGAAAAGCGCTTGAGCTTATAAGCCATGTGACCCTCTGTGTGCACATATTTGTGGTTTTGGGGTAGCAGATAACAGCAAAATATTGATGCAATCAACAGTTTGATTCATACATAACTATTTTGGTTTATTAATCAATGAATTAACATTTTAGGTCGTTCATGAAGTTGGACTTTGCATAACTCTGTTTGACATTACTGAAATCTCTGATTCATATATTTTGCCTGGAGATGGATCTGCACATACACCAGGTATGTTTCTTGCAAAACATTCATTCAAAAAGGGTGTTTTTTTATTTACTCCCACAATTGTAAGTTCCTTAGCTTCTATCCATTTTGATTTTGAACTGTTTCGTTTTTGCATCAAAGCATCATTTAACTTTATGAAAATTATTTTTACAGTTAAATTTAGATATGTTGTATTCAGACCATTTGTAGATGAAGTTTTGGTTGGAAAAATAAAGAGTTCAAGTCCAGAAGGAGTTCAAGGTGCGTTCCATTATTTAATGGACCATCAACAATATGTCTTTCTGTAAATGTTTTCCTTAATTTCACTCTATTTTTGAAATATTTGACATCTATGCAAATATGATAAATAAATATATAGAAATATATAGATGTTTATTTCACATTAAATCTCTTTTTTAGTATCCATGGGATTCTTTGATGACATTTTGATTCCTGCAGTGTACTTGCCACAAAAATCCAAATTGTATCTTTTCATATTTGTGGTGATTTTGATGATTATGTTGATAATGTGATGATGAAGATGATGATGATGATGATGATGATGATGATGATGATGATGATGATGATGATGATGATGATGATGATGATGATGATGATGATGATGAAGATGATGATGATGATGATGATGATGATGATGATGATGATGATGATGATGATGATTTTGATGATGATGATGATGATGATGATAATGATGATGGTGATGTTGATTATGATGATGTTATTGTTGATGATGATGATGATGATGATGATAATGATGATGATGATGTTGATTATGATGATGTTATTGTTCATGATGATGATGATGATGATGATGATGATGATTTTGATGATGATGATGATGATGATGATGATGATGATTTTGATTTTGATGATGATGATGATGATTTACAAAGTCCTTAATGATAACCAGCGATGAAGATGAACAACTTTGGGTTTGGGAGTACCAAACTGAGGACGGTTCATCTCATGATCTTTTCATGGACATAAATGAGCCTATCAGGTTTCGAGTAATTGACGAAGAGTTCATCGATCTGACACCTACAGGCCCCACCAATGCAGCAAATGTGGAATCTGCTGAACCCACAGAGCAAAAGAAAGCACCTTATAGTATTTTAGTAAGTCTATTTGTTATCGTCTCTAAGAAAAGTAAAGGAGTTTTGTCAGGTTTTTGTACACTGGTCAAGGATATTCTTAGACCTGCCTAGAAGGGTATCAAGGTGGTTTTTATACAATACAAATGTTTTTGTCCACAAACACAATACTTCCTTCATTTTTGTTATTCTAAATTTAACTTTACATGTTTTAAAGATTATTTGTCTTTATTTCTCAAAGGGATCAATCAGTGAAGATGGACTTGGTTTGCTTACTTGGTGGCAGACAAGCTGAAAATGAATGCTAATATTTGATTGATGTAACATTTTATGTTGCTCATGGCAGATATGCTAAACTGAAA
Organism: Catostylus mosaicus; assembly: GCA_964019065.1. NCBI lineage: Eukaryota > Metazoa > Cnidaria > Scyphozoa > Rhizostomeae > Catostylidae > Catostylus > Catostylus mosaicus. The sequence goes on from OZ025191.1 coordinate 8,834,371, forward strand.
TTTTAGAAGATTTTTAAATCTAAGAGGAACATGAGTACATTTTAGATGCCACATTTTCTTTTTACACAAAAATGCAGGAATTATAACGTAGCAAAGTATGAAATATTTTATAGTAGCAGAAAGGTGAGAAAATGCGATCATAAATAATCAGTCTCGAATTCGCAAGAAATTACGCTCAAAGAGGATCTTTTGACGTTGCTGTCTAATGCTTCCAATTTGGTAACTAATTGTAATTTAAAGATGATATCACGTTTTGTAGAAATCTAGATATTTATCTTGTTATGATTTGCAAAACAGTTAGCGGAGAATTTTGTTCGTGGTCAGGACGAAAATCATTTGTGAAAAATCATGCAATTAGCACTTATTCAATCACGGTGATTCTAACTTTTATAAATTTGATTGAAGTCCCTGGAGCGTTGAAAATTACAAACCTAACGAAAAATTCGAAATTTCCTTAGTTCGCACGTTTTCAAAACCTATTGGGACTTCGAAATAGACAGACTGAACTCTCCGTGGGATTACTTTACCTAGAGAAACTATGTTCGCCCCCCTGGGTCCATCGAATTATCAATTTAGAGTAAAAAAGATTTTTTAAGTCGAACCGCAAAAACAAGTCAGACTGGCTGGCATTTGGCATAGCTGGAAAAACGAGTTGGTAAGAAATTTTTAAAAGCTGGCAAATTTAGCAGGTATCATTGTTTAGATGCCTGATTTCATTCCACGCTTGACTTAACATGAAACCTGTTCCTTATCAGTTGAGAAAATGCATCGGGGTTAGTTTAGGTATATTTAAAGTATGTATTAGTTGTAATAATTAGAAACAACTATGTTATTCCGTAAAGTAAGAGCTTTTAAACTATGTATCGGATTCATTTCATTATCTCTGTTTCTACTGGTGAGGTATTCGCTTCAACATAAAGAAACATGGGTTAAAAATGTTCGCTCGACAGGCCGACACTTGATGTCTCTTCCACTCGATGATGATTGTGTGACGTCCAAAGGAGCAGTTGAAGAGTTCCCTAAAGATATGTTCACACAAGAACAAAGACTGCGCGGAGCTGTTGTGTTTCATTTATTAGTTGCTTTTTATATGTTTGCCCTACTAGCAGTCGTCTGCGATGAGTATTTCGTCGTTAGTCTCTATCATATTTGTGCCCGACTCGATTTGGACAGTAATGTTGCTGGCGCGACTTTCATGGCAATAGGCAGTTCAGCCCCGACTCTTTTCATATCAGTTATATCAATATTCTTTACCGAGTCGGGCGGAGATGTCGGACTGGGGACTGTTGTCGGATCGACTATTTTCAATACACTTTTTATCATTGCAACCTGCGGACTCGCTGCTAAGCAGATCATCTACCTATCATGCTATCCGTTACTCCGGGATTCCTTAATGTACACTGTTGGTACAATCGCGCTCGTTATTACAATCCGAGATCGTGAGGTACACTGGTTCGAAGCTATCTGGTTTGTTATAATCTATGCTCTCTATATATTAATCATGTATTTTAATAAGCCTCTTGAACGATTCTTTCTAAGCATTAAGGACAGATATTGCAGCTCGTGCAGTGAAGAAGTAGACGAAAGTGAAGCAGAGTTTTTCAGTAAAGATTTAGGTTATTCAGAAACGAATCCCGAAAAACATCAGGAGGACAGTACAGCGCTGGAAATGATTCAAAACAAATCAGTTTGTGATTTAGCTGGACTAAATTTAGGAAGGCACATTGGAACGCAGACTAAATTCCCAGAACAAGATAACACACTGGCTTCGACTATGACGACAACAAAAAAGGCAGACTTGTCTCAGTTCGAGCATAAACAAGATTCTCCTTTCAAAGTTCCAGAAGGAGTATTTGCCAAAATCGCATGGATCTTAGGGATGCCTGTATGCCTTCTGTTTTACATAACGATACCTCCTTGTTGCAAACAAAGATGGAGTGAATGGTTCTTAGTTACATTTTTGATGTCAGTGCTGTGGATGGGCACACTGTCCTATGTTCTAGTATGGATGGTTTGTATCATGGGTGGTACTTTTAACATCCCCGACTGCGTGATGGGCATGACATTTTTAGCTGCTGGTTCCAGTATTCCAGATGTAATGGCAAGCGTAATTGTCGCTAGACAAGGCCAGGGTGACATGGCACTCTCCAACGCCATAGGTAGCAATGTATTTGATTTTCTTTGCCTGGGAGTTCCGTGGTTGATGAAGAGCACGCTCATGAACCCTGGAACGTCCGTTACCATTTATAGCCAGAGTATTATGATATCTGCATTGCTCTTAATAGGTAGTATTGTATTCACTGTCTTAGCTATACACTTAAATAACTGGAAACTCGATCCTAAGCTGGGTGTTATATTTTTAATAGTTTACGTTGTATTTATTGCATTAGCGACATTAGTTGAGTTTATAGCTTGTCCATGCCAACTTGAAGTGTGATATTAACTGCCATATTGCTAGCCCTTGTTTCGAAAAAGGCGCCAGTTTCACGCCACATCCGCCAGCTAATATCATTCACCGCCAATATTAGATGAATAAATAAAGACAAAGGTAAACGTGGTGTTTTTGAGCCCTGCATCAAGCCAGAAGCTAAAAAGTTGCCGCTTAAGATAAAATTTACAAAGACAAGATACAAATCATCTTCACGAAGCATTTCTTTATTCAAAAAAAGAGATAACTAGCAATTTAGGAATTCTAATTGGAGATCAACCCCCCCTGGTTTCTGAAGGTCTTATTAATTCCTTTATGAGATAACTGCAAACTGACCAGCGATAACTATATTGTGTAAGCGTGTATTTTGCTCTCCGAATTACAGGGGGTAAAAAATTAAACGCGGCTCTTCCTAGGCATAATACAGAAAGGCTTACGATGTACCATAACATTCAGCTTGCTTATGCATATACTATATTTATTGGAATATTTTTACATAACATACTTTGTTTTCTTTCTTTGTTTTCTGCAGTCAATGACCAAATTATATTTTTCTTCACCATTTGAGAAATGTTGAAAGTTAGTTTGCATGAGGTCTCTATTCAACAGAGCTGCCATTATTGACTAGACAGTGATGGGCGGCAAAAATAGCATGGGGGTAAGAAACAAAACGGAACATCTTAATGGGGCTAGAAATATTACTTAGAGAGAAAAATTGCAATATTGAAAAAACATTTTTCGCAACTTTCTCCCGCAATCAAGCTATCTAAATTCGTTTCACTCCCTCCCTCCTCCGGGTGATAGCAACTCCCTTCACATTGCCAGTAGCAACCATGTTACTTTACATTGATACTAAGAAGGTTCCTTGTAATTTAAATATGATATTAGTTCTTTTGGAATTTCAATCTTTTTTAAATAATTGTTCAAATTTGATCTTGGAATCATTCTCTTTAGCTTTAATCGGCATAAGTCTTTGAGGGATCGCACCGTACCTAAGAGCGAAAGAAATGTTGTTAGAGACATTTCAAATACTTTCAGATGACCACAAAAAGATTAGGGAAATAAACTGTGTTTACAAAAGAAATTTGTTTTTTTTCTGTGGACTAATTAACCAGAAGAGTAGTTCATGTGACTGTAAATTGTCTACTTCAAAGACTTAACAATTTCACCCCCGGTGATTATATTAATGCCCGGTTACATCAAATGTGACTACTCTGATTGCAAGGGGGTGCAAGAATCAATAATGTAGGAGCGAATAGTCTTCACAAATGTTTTGAAGCAGGTATATCCAAATACTTAAGGGGTAAGTCTCCCAATGTAATTAATAAACAAATCCCGCTGAAAGTAATTGGACCGAAGGATCCCTCCGTGAATGGAATGTTTGAAGGTGCTTACCTTCCAGACGCAAAATCAGCTCCCTACATGAATTATCTGGTGTGAGAGTTCTTGGCAATAAACCATCTCCTGTTTTTATATTTAGATCAGCACCATATTTCCATAGAACTTCAATACATGCTGATTTGCTCTTACTTGCACAAATATGAACTGCATTAAAATCGTTGTACATTGCTGAGGTATATATCTTTCTGTAGTCAGCCCCAGCTTGCAGCAACACCTTAAAGCGACAAGATACATTTCAAAAGAAGGTTACCTGAACGAGGTTACTGTTGTTGACTTAGTTGTTCATAAGAAAAAAAAGGAAGTGTTTATCAGTTCATCAATCAGGATGCGGGGGGGGGGGGGGGGATCCCAGATAACGTTAGGATGCAACAAGAGATCCCTGTCAATAGAATATATGATTTCAATGATGATTCTCACCTCCATTAAATCTTTGTCTGCATTGAAGCAAGCAAGAATAAGAGGTGTTAGTCCTTTGTTGTCTTCAATTTCAATTTTACACCCACCTTTTACCTGCAAGAAGATCAAAGAGAGAGTTTGTGCAAAAAGGCTACAACCAATCATTCCAAAAGTCTTTAAAAGAAGACTTACAAATCTTTTGTGGATTAACAAGATTTATGAGAGACAAAAACATGATAGAAGAAATATATGATTATATTTGGCAAAAAGATGTAAAATGTATATAATATATATATTCAATATATAAAATATATGTTGGATGCTAAATAACAAATAATGAAAAATTATTTAGCGTGATAAATATGGAAATGACATACAAGTTCCTTAGCAACCAGAGTTAGATTTTCAAATGCAGCAATGTGCAATGGAGTTTGACCTGTAGAATCAGCTACATTTATATCTCCGCCATTTTTTATCAAATATTGCAAACAGTTTATCCTCCCTTCCCTTGCAGCGACAAAAAGTGGAGTCTCTGGGGACTTTGCCTCGAGAAATGCTCCTTTCTCTATCAATAACTTAACACATTTTTCATGGCCGGCATACGTGGCAACCCAAAGCGGTGTCCATGCTGATTTGTTTTGATTGATGCCATCAACTACAGCACCTAAGATCAATGAGGTAAAAATGATTTCTAGAAGATCAAAGTTGTTGAAGAAGGAAAGAATAAACAAATGCATGAATGGATTGATATATTATCAATTTTTGAATTGTGTAAAGAGCAAATGAAGTATTAAAGTAATGAATTTTTTAAATGAATAAAATATATCTGAGCAAAATACTTTACTCGATGCTCAGTATTGGCCTTAAAGATATACAAATGAATGAATAAATGAAGTAATCCAGAAACTGAAGTGTAAAAGAATGGATGAATGAAATAATAAATAAATGAGTGAGTGAATAACTAAATGAATTAATGAATCAATAAAGTAACGTATAAATGAGCGAGTAAATAAATCAATAAAATAAATCAATAAGTTGCAATCAATCAATCAATCAATCAATCAATCAATCAATCAATCAATCAATCAACCAAAAAATCGAGCAATCCTTTACCTGCTTCTAACAATAATTCAACACAATCAGCATGTCCTTGCTTTGAGGCCATGAATAATGGCGTCCATAAATAACTACTTGTAACATCTATATTAAATTTTTCGCCATTTTTACGACGGTTGAGCAATTTTCTTAAATGCTCTATATCCCCGTATTCAGCTGCATACAATAGCTGCACATCTAATGGATGAACATCAATATTTTCAAACACTTCTTGCACGTTTCCCATCTAAGTAAAGGCATATGTTGTGTGTAGAATGAAGTAAACAAGTAATTAGTGTCTTATATATAAAGAAATTGTTTTGATCTATTGATCGAGCCTCGTTTTACAAACAGCCTCGTTCGTGAAGAGTCAAGTAGAAGGGAGTCCGGGTTCTAATCTATTAAGGAAAACATGGTGGAGCCGCGAAGAAATTAGACGTAAAATATACCGCTTGAAAATGACGAATTTAATTGCATAAATCTCCAAATGCATGCATTGTCAGGGTAATTTAGTACCTTGAGCTAGTACTAGTTTTTCAATCAGATGTTGTTATTGTGCCCTTGGGCTTAAAAACTGGCAAATTGGGCCGGATAGCAAGTAGGCACGTTATCACCAACAACCTGGGTGCGATACAGAGCAATCCACACGCCAGTTTTCCTTTGAAGAAGCTGAGGAAACTGAAAAGTTGCACTCAAGGAATGAGGCAGTCTCCAACTAACATTCAGGAATCTGAAGATATGGAGGCAAAAGATGATGGTATGATGATATTTGGTTCTTTACTCTCAGCAGTTGATAAAATATTTCTGCACTGCAGGACTGTGCGAGTTATGGGCTATTGCGCTATGCAAGAACGGCTCACCGAAACGCTTCTGTCTGCGTGGGCAAGGACGCAACAGGGTGAAGATGTAAGGCTATGTGTCCGAAGTATTATTTATCAGGGGAATACAGATTGCAAAAAAACAGTATAATAGTCTAATTATGAAAAACACAGTGAACTTTGGCAACTCTGCCTGATGCTATAGAAATAGATTGGTCAATGAAAACAACAAATCAAAATAAAGAAAAGATTTCCAGATATGCATCCTGAAGATATCAGTGAAACTTATTTTTGAGCCACAACAACTCTACATCACCCCCATGGTGCATTTAATGCACTATGCATGCCAAGGGTGCTCTGGGGAGATTGGCTGGGTACACTGAAAATAGAAGTGGTATTTTAAGCAACATTACCATTTACACATGCCAAATATTATTCTGTTAGTTTCCATGCCAAATGCTGGAAAAGGAAAGTTTGTGCCAGATATCTTTGGGGCTCCAGAGTGCATTCCATGATTTCTTGTGTGGAATTCAACGAAATCAATAGATCACATGTTTTTTCTGGTGTTTTTTCTTGTTTTAATATTCTGTGTGGACCTGACATGGAATGCACTGCCCGAATAGAAGGAATGTAGGGTAAATGTTAAAATCTGTGAAAAAAAGCAGATGCAGAAGCCACAATGAAAGTATGGCCATGGATGTGAACAAAAATCTATTATTGGCACTTGTATATCCCTGAATAAGCTGGTAACTAGTCATGAATACTGCTTATCGTGTTCAATATATATTTTGTGTTGTAGAATCTGAAAAAGCACAATTGATAGAAGGCGGGGAGAAAAGTAAGGATGAGGTGGATGGAAATAATGATGTTGACATGGAGGATGGCCCCAGCAGAGCAGAAGGAATTCTCAGATTTGAGGTTCAAAATTTCAGCAAATTGAAGGATACAGTTTATAGTGATCCTGTCATGATTAGAAACCTTCAGTGGTAAGAAAAATCATTTATTTTTGTAAGGGGATTTTAACCCCAAAATTCAATTCATATATGAATTCAAGCTTAATAACAAGTTATACAAATTGATTAAAAGAAATTTCTAGATAAGCTTAGGATACTTGGGAAGAACTCTGGAGAGCTATCCAGCCAAGAACCTTGTCATTGATTAGATGCCAAAATTGATAAAAACTGATACAAATATGAAATAATCATGTATTGAATGAATAACAGCAACATTGACAATACGTAAGAAAAGGATCTCTAAATGGGAAAAGAACTGTCTAAAAATGATGAAAATTGAAATTAATCCAACTAAAGATGTTATAGCCAAATACATTACATAATGGCAAGTAATTTCTACCTACAAGAAGCATAAACAATCATAAGTTAAATGAGATTGTGTTTAATTTTCAACTTATCCATAATCATTTCTTTTAGGCGGATTATGGTAATGCCAAGATTCTCAACTGCATCAACTGGTGAAAAGATGAAAAGTCTTGGGATATTTTTGCAATGCACACCAGAAGGGGAAGGAACATCTTGGTCATGCCAAGCTTCTGCAAAAATAACTGTAATTAATCAAAAAATTCCAGATGAAAGTTTTACTCGAAGTAAGTTTTCAATAGAAAAAAATTGTAGTGAAATTGCTTTAAATCTTTATAGACATGCTGTGATAAGTTATAAATATTAATTACTATATGTTCCTCTTTTCTTTTTTTTCATTCTTTTACTCTTAGAAATTTTAATGTATGCCTTTCAAAGATTTTTTTCCCTTTTTCATACTGTTCTCCCCTATTTTCTTTTTATCCATTCATTTATTTTATCAACATTGATTGATTAATTCATTCATTCACCAACTCATCCACTTTTTCATTCATTAGTAAATGCATAAATTTTTACTTTATTCACTCCTGGTATTCATCAAACAAAATAGCTAATTAATTTTGGTATAACCATCCTTCTTGCCTTCCAAGTTAAGTTAATTGATGTTTGAATGTGTCATCTGCTATAAGATTAAGCCCAGTCAATCTCATTTTAAATGTCAGTGAAAGTCAAAAGAATTTATTTGATTTCAACCATAAAATTATTTGTATAAGAACTGATGTCATGTTTTCCTTTACGTCTTTTGTATTTCTTTTCCAGGAATAACACATCTTTTCTTCCAAAAAGAAAATGATTGGGGCTACAGTAATTTCCTGCTTTGGTCGGTGAGTCTTAACCTGCTTTCAAATCAACTTAAGGTTTACTGTTATTGGTCATAAAATAGTATAGCAAGCAACAAACGATTTTAAATCTTAACCCATGCTAAGGTTCTGGCAGCTGTCAACCTGATGAGGCTAGGGGTGCTAAATCCCAATTCACTGACCTCAGAGGAATGGACAGCTGGGTTGGCTGACCAGCTTTGTGGAGAGTGAGTCCAGGAAACTGTACAAAGATGGAAAAAATACAATATTGTAGTAAAATTTGCTAAGCAACTATCCTTATATTTTCAACCACAAAAAAATATTTAGAATAGTGATTCCACTAGCTGTCTAAATGTCACTTTCAGATTTATTCCTCTTTTAAACTCAATACATTGTTATATATTTTTAGTCAATTGTCAAACCAATATCATATCATTTTGATAAATGTTTCTTATAGGAAGTAACTGATCAAGCCAAAGGTTACTTGAAGAATGATTCCATTATTGTTGAGATAGAGGTTCAAGCAGAAGCACCCCATGGTGTTTTGTAAGTTGATTAAACACTTTGCTGGTCTGCATGAATACCTTATTTAAATGCTCAATTTGTAGCTGGTATTTGCATCAACTCCCAGCCATGCTGGAGCCAGGGAATTGATGTAGAAGTAATTACTTTAACCATTTGCAATTTCAGTTGCTCTTTAGATTACTTTCTTATTCCATGTTGTTTTATTTCTGTGTTAAATTCTTTCAGCTGGGACTCCAAAAAGCTTACTGGCTTCGTTGGGTTGAAAAATCAAGGTGCTACATGTTACATGAACTCATTGTTACAGACTCTGTTTTTTACCAATGAACTCCGAAAGGTTTGTTTTATTCTTTACGTTTTGTTGTTTGTTTTGTTTTCCATTTATAAGACAGAATTTCATTTAGAAGCATTGGAACAAGGGAAAGTAACTTGTTGATACCATCATTAAAACTGTAAATATAAAGATAAATTGTCGAAGAAAGCACATATGATTCATGAAGATCGGAACTTATAAAGAATTGTGCAAAACTTGTTACTTTTCAGGCTGTGTATCAAATGCCAACAGAAACTGATGATATCAATAAAAGTGTTGGATTGGCACTTCAACGCGTTTTCTATGATTTGCAATTCAGGTATGATTGGTTTTATAACCCCATGCATCTATTTTCATATTTAAACCGTGTTATCAATAAGTCCTAAATCAAATATTTTCTATTTTCGTTGTTATTGTTACATGTATTTCGATCACCTGTTGTATGCGTGTATAAATATCGGATATGTTTATGTTTTCAAAACAACTTAAATCGGTAGCGTTGAAACGCCGATTGCTATCTTTTTTATTTGTTTTTAAGTGCTCAAAGGGCCTGTTTACTATGCGTAGTTACGTGTAGCTGTTTATAAATGAACGAGACTGTTATAGAACGTATTTAAACACGTGGGCTTATGAATAAAAACTTGTTTAAATCCTGCTTATACTCGTTTTGAGATCCACAAAAACCAGTTGTCTGCGTGATTTGTCATTTCAATGAACCACCGTTAGGCCGATAGCTTGTCTGACTCTCTATCAGTATATGCTGTAGCTCTATTGGGAGGCTTTCTTATCAGCTTTGATTTAACCATTTCGATTAAATTGATACTTTTCTCATCAACCTTACTGAATAAAATTGTTTGTTTAACTATTAACTTGCCGTATAACCAAAGTTTTGGTTGGTCATTCTGCTTGTAATTCATCCTAATTTTTCTATTTATCTTTATTAAAAGTTTATAACAAATCATTACATTCTATTATAATTATCCAATCACTGTAAAACACCACGGGGATGACACCAAGGGGAGCAACAGACGACGAATGCCCCTTGGCACAAATATGAAGACAGGCAATGTACTATACACTACTAATGAACATAGAGCTATAAGATGAAACACTGGATTCTGTCTGACGTTATATGTCAGGGGATTCATCTCTTTATTTATACATCGTAATTTTTAATTAATTTTAATTTTTTGTTGCTGTTTAGTGACGATCCTGTTGGTACAAAGAAATTAACAAAATCATTTGGTTGGGAAACTTTGGATAGTTTTATGCAGCACGATGCTCAAGAATTATGCAGAGTTGTATGTTTTTTATTCTTTCATATTGGAGCTAAATTGTGATATTTCATTTCATTTCAGTTTTCTACCTCGATGAGTGGCCCTCATGGCGGGTGGCTGAGGTTCATGAAAGGGCATCATTCGTCTATTTGCCAGTAGAACTAACACAAAACACAAGAATCTTGTTAAGATAGCTGAAAATCATGCTTCCTGATCACTGTTAATTTTGGAATTTACATAAATATGAAAGGAAAAAAAAGTGTAAAAATATCCTTCACTTATTCATCAATTCTCCTCCGTTTTTAGTAAAAATTTTTCGTTAATTTTTGCCTTATTTTTTTCAATATTTCTCTACAGCTTTTGGACAACATGGAAAGTAAAATGAAAGGAACCATTGTCGAGGTTTGTTTTTTAGAATAATGAGATTAAAATTTTATGGATTATCTGTGATGAAAAGATGAAGTTGAAGCCCCTAATTTTAACCTTAACTTCAAAATGGACGATCATCTTGGAAGAATGGTGTGTGATATTCATTTCAATGGTGATCCGTCCTGCAAATTATTATTTTCTCGATTGTATCCGCTAACATTGTATCGGCGTCCAAAGATTTTCCTTGCGAAATGATGATACTTAACCGCGCAAAAGAAACTTGATAGTTTTACGAAAAATGCTTACATTTCTTTTAATTTTAGGGAACTATTCCACGACTTCTCGAGGGTAAAATGGAGGTGAGCTTGCCAAAAATTTAACTTTGTCTTGATGTATTTAAGATGTAGCTTTGCCATATTCTTTGATGTTTTAAAAAGTAATTAAAGTTTTATGTTCGAAAAAGATCAAAGATTTATAAATGTAGGTGATAGTCTGAATAAGTAAATAATCCAAGGCGCGAACCCTTGATACAAATGCGAACAGTGGAACATCTAAAACTCGGACTATTGGCCCATCAACTTTCTTGTTCCAAGGCTAATTAACAAATTTCTTTAAACACGGGCGTCGAGGCTGCGCTAGTTAATTAGCGTCATAAAAAGACCAAAAATGCTGCAAAATTGACACTTCATTTCAACTTTAAACAGAGCGGAAATTAGCGTTTCTATATCTAAACTTTTCTTTTGGACTGTTGGTTTCTTGAGCTCTTGTGAACCCTGGTGGTGGACTCACATGATGGCATCACCCTTGCTGCTCTGCAGATGCAAAATGAAAAACGTTATGTGGCTCTGCCACGTTATATCGTAAATATATATATTTATGAGCAGACACAATTTAAAAGATTTAATGACAATATATTTTTGTTCACAGTCTTATGTCCAGTGTGTGAATATTGAATATCGATCTACCAGGTAAATATGAATTTATTTAAACTCATGCAAATATGTCCTTCTTTTCAATCATAGCATACCGGTATTTTTAGATTTCTAATTAGGTATTTGCTTTTATTGCATGCATATTGTATTTCAAATTGTAAAATTTTTGTCATGGCCCCCCTGAAAAGCAGCTTTAGCTAATGGGGTCACCTTGCATATAGAACATAAAATGAAATAAAAATGAAACGAAGCGAAATGAAAAAGCAGCGTTACAGTGAATTTACTTTGAGATTAAAGATTTCCTCATGGGATATTTGCAAGGTTAAATGCTAGCATTTGAAAGGACGAGCAACATCTTGAAAAAGATCACGATGCTAGAGGCCTGCATTTGCCGGGGGTATTACCATCATAATGTAGATCATTAGCTGTCCTAGTATTTAGGACAGAAGGAAAAACTGCTTTGATGCCCATGGAATGCTGTCAAGTACTAATATTTAGAAATATAACCACGTTAAAGCGATTAATTAATTGTTTTTGTAGGAAAGAGCCATTTTATGACATCCAGCTCAGCATAAGAGGGAAGAAAAATGGTAAGGAAGTTAATGTATATCCAGTTTAATGTCATTTTTCAAATGTGCGTTGAGATGAAAATTCGCTGACATTCTAAATTGTTATGGCCGTATCCTCGTAGCACTTTCATGCACTTCCCGCATTTTGCTGCACTTATTCACACTATTCCGCACATTTCCGCATTTTTTGGGGGACAGTCGTTGCTAAATAAGGATTCAGTATGTTTAGACCGATTGTTTATTTCCATTTGAGATCAATCCTCATTAAATAATGAATTTTTTTTTAGTTTATGAATCATTCAAAGAATACGTAACACCAGAGAAGTTGGAAGGAGATAATAAATATGATGCTGGAGAATATGGAATGCAGGTGAATATTATCATTTATTCATTCATCAATATTCATTTAAGTATTGATTATTTATATAGTTATTTTCTCAATTTTTGTATTCATCTGTTTGTTTATTTATTTATTTATGGTGCAAATGTTAATGAAATGAGGAATTGAATGAAAAATTTGCACCAAGTCATGAAAAGGAATCCTCTTGTGAAAGAAAAGGACTTTGATGAAATGATTATTATGTTAATGATGATTGCTATTTTTTTTGTATTTCGTAAATTTATTTATGTACTTTTATACCTTTCTGAATTATGCCTCAAAGAATTTTCTCATTCATTGCAATTTGTTTATCCAGGATGCAAAGAAAGGTGTCATTTTCAAGAAATTGGCTCCAGTTCTGCACCTCCATTTGTTGCGATTTCAATACGATCCAGTCATGGACTCAAATTACAAAATCAACGATCGGTTAGTTTGTCTATTGTTTTACTATTTGTAGCTTTTTTAAGACATTTTCAGTCTTTTTTACTTATATTTTAGCTTTTAGAACACAAATCTAATGTTATATTTAATTGATATTTATTGGTTAATATGCTTTGTGTTACAGAAGGGGGTTTTGTGGAATTTGCGCTAAGGCACTTTCTAATTCTAGCTTTATAGATAACACTCAAAAAACAGATATGCAGCTGATTTGCTCCATAACTTGTATTCAGAACATGAAATTGAATTGAACTGAATTAAATATGATTGAATTGAATTGATGAGACGAATGACCTTTGCCTACTTTCATTTACAGATACGAGTATCCTGAAAAACTCGACCTGAGTGATTTCCTCGAGAATCCCGAGGAAACACACGCGAAATATACTTTACACGCTGTCCTTGTTCATAGCGGTAAGCCAATTTTTTTCATTAGTTAAAACGCTGTGCACATCTGTTTTGCAGTCCAGTAAAATGGAACATCTGCGCATTCTATTCTTGTTGCTGAGTGGGCGTATGGGGATTTCACTCGCCACTCCTTGGAGTAATATGCTGGAATGCCCCTGCATTGTACTTAAAGTTCTGGACAGACAAATATGCGAAAATTGCGTAACCTAAAAGCTAAACAGCGAAGGGAAGAGTTCATAGGCAACCAGTTCCTAGAGCATATTACTCAACGTTTCTCAAGGATTTGTTTTATGGCTTATGCTTTTGATCCTGTGCAAATTTTTGCTGTCTAATATGAAATTCTTCTGCTATTAGGCCATAAATAAGCAAATACTTCTGTTAATATTCTGATCTCTGGTATCTTTTTGTTTCTATTCTTTTTTCAGGCGATAATCATGGAGGACATTACGTTGTTTATATTAATCCAAAAGGAGATGGGAAGGTATCTTTGTTTCTTTATTTTGGAAGTGATTAATTGTTATTTTGGCTTTTGTTTTCAGCACACATTGTGTTGGCATGATGCAATTTTTAATTGATTGATTTATTGATTGATTGATTGATTGATTGATTGATTGATTTATTGATTGATTTATTGGTCAATTTGTTGCGTGATTGATTGATTTATCGGTTGATTAACTGATTGTTTGTTTGTCCTGTCTAATAATAAATTCACCTTGATATGGTTCTGTTTGATATCCTCTCTTCTGTTTTATTTCAGTGGTTTAAATTTGATGATGATGTTGTTTCACATGTGAGTTTCCATTTTCTTAAATTCCACATTTTAACCACATTTTTCTTAACTACAGTTTTCTAAATAAAATTTGCTTTATTCACCCATGAAGATGATAACTTAATTGAATATTCCCGCAATGATGAAACTTTTAAATTACATCGTTTTGGTATCAACATCTGACATCTTATTCGACTCAAGTTTTGTTTTTAAATGTATTGAACTTCGAATACTTTTTTATGTCAACAGGCGATGAAGAAGGAGGCAATTGACAATAATTTTGGTGGCAATGATGTTAGTAGAATAATTTATGCTTCAGTTAACTCTCATTTCAATATTCAATCTAAACGTTTCCTGATTTGTGTGGCCACACTATATTTTCCAAATGCTATCTGGATTTTCTTAAAGTTCTTATTTTTGTTTTAGGATGACATGACAGTTCGGCATTGTACAAATGCTTATATGTTGGTTTATTTACAAGATAGTCAAATAGGTATTACTTTTTTTACAAATTAAAACATCTGTTGTATGTCTCTCGTAAACCACTTTCAATGACTTCAAATCTTACCATCCGAAGCCTAGCCATTAAATACACTGATTAAAACAAAGATATATAGATGATGCCTTCCTGGAAAAGGTCTCTTTCTGTCAGAAAGGTCAACAATTCTTGTGAAAGAGACAAGAACATGAAAATGTAAGTAAAATTTAATATATGGACAAATTCGCCTTTAGTCAGTGCTGCATACATGCAGATCAGTTGATTATCATTACTTCAGTTTGAAACCAAAGTTTTAAGCAGTTGCGATCATTGCACTCAGTGTAAATAGATGGTAAAATGCTTGGTGTATTTGACGTGTGTTTGATGTAATTCCTTTTTCAAATGAAGGTCAAGTTCTGCAAGAAGTAAGAGACGAAGACATTCCTGACCATCTGAAAAGAAAATTTCAAGAGGAAAAGTAATTGCTAATAATTTTTATGTTACTTATTTATTTGTATTTTTTATCAGTTCGTTGATACTTGTTTTTCGTTTTATTCTTATCTCTATTTTTCAGAGGTAAATTAAGATATTTTGTTTTTAGGCGACTCGAAGCCCAACGTAGAAAAGAGAGAAGTGAAGCCCATTTGTATATGGATATTGATGTAAGTTAAAATTTGATCATCATCAATCATCAGTTATCAATCATCATCAATCATCATCAATCATCATCAATCATCAATCATCATCAATCATCATCAATCATCAATCATCGTCAACCATCATCAACCATCAAACACCAATCATTAACATTATGAACTTGAATAGTAAAAGTCTAAAATAATTACTTTCTAGATTGTGACGAGTGACGTTTTTTATGGATGGAATGGAAATGATTTATTTGACACTGAAAGATACCGTCGAAGGTAATGTTATTACATTGAATAATCTGGTCATTCAAATAAAACTGATTTTACTCATTTCATTATTCATGTTATCACGATTTGCTTCCATTAAGCATTGTCATCTGTCGTATAAAAGCATGGAATTGTAGCCACTAGGCCATCTTACCAATGATGAATAACTAGATTTGAATATAAACATTATTAACAAGTTTACTGCATTGGAAGGTGCTAGTTAATGGATGATCATTCTCTTGAATAATCCTCTTCTCCGCATTTTAAGTGAAGATTTTTATCAAATATTTTTCCAGTTTTAATCAACTTATCTCCATGCTTTTCTTTAGTCACTTCAATTTGATCTTTTGCAGTCGGTTCAGAGTTCCAAAAAACGAGAAACATCGAGATGTTATGAAGCGCATTGCCTCATCTATGGTATGGCATTGATTCTTTCCCTTGCCACTTATTCCATGTTTCTACATTTCTATTTCTCTCATTTGTTTTCATTGTTAACTTCTTAATTTTTCTATCATTGATCAGCTGTTTTTCATGTCTTCATTCAGGGTTATGCGCCTGAGCAGCTTCGTCTCTGGCCGTTGTCTAGAAGAACTAACAACACAGTTCGCCCGAATTTCATCGATGCAGGAAATTACGATAAGAAGAAATTTTCATCAATTGATGATGTTGATGTGAGTATAAATAAATCCTAGCATTGTTCATTACTGTTCGCTGTTCTATTTTATACTGCTTAGCGTTTTAGTGGCGATTTACACAAGTCGAAACGTTTAGAAGTTGAAGTTTTTTTTTATGAATACCGATATATATATAGCAAGTAAGTATTCAAGAAAAAAACTTCACTTGTAAACGTTTCGACTTTCGTCTTCATAAGTAATATATAGCAAGTATATACAATACTTGCTTCATGTCAGCAAATGCCTAATTGATATTATATACAATATGTATATAAATATATAGAGAGAATATATATTCATTGTATCAGACTGTATAATAAAAGTTGTATGCTGAAGGGTTTTCGCGTACAATTTTATGATAAATGAAATTTGACAATTTTCACTCATCTTTAGTATTAAAGATTTACTCCTTATAACAATGTTTTACTTTTAACAATTTCTCACTTTCAAATACTCTCTCACTCATTTCCTTCTTCATTTTCAGATATTTACAATCAACGACCAGGAAGCGATCATGCTAGCATTCCTGGAAACAATCGATCCCGACTCTAATCAGCAATCACTTCCGGTATATGATGAGAAGACCCATGTATTGTTATTTTTCAAATATTACAATCCGCGGACAAAAATAATGGCGTATTGCGGACACCTGTACGTACCGATGTCCGAAATACCAAGTAAGCTTTTGTTTGTTTGTTTGTTTGTTTGTTTGTTTGTTTGTTTGTTCGTTTAATTGGTAACCCATGCTAGGGTTCTGGCCGCTGTCAAAATTGAAATGAACATCATCGCCTCTGCTGTTTATAGTTATTTTGTTGTTTTTATAGAAAACCTTTTTCCTATTTTGTGTGAAAGAGCTGGTTTACCTAAAGACACAAAACTTCTATGGTTTGAGGTATTTTCATTATGTTATGTTTCATGTTTGTTATACATTAATTTATTTAACTGTTGCTTTCAAAAGCACTCGGCAACGATAAGGCAGAGCTGTATCACACACGAGAGAGAAGACTTACATTTCATTGCTGTTTAGAGTCTGGTGCCATTCAACAGTTATTAAGCAAGAGACAACGTGAAACTTTAATTTTCTTCTGGCTTTTGTTTTTAGGAGGTTCGACCTGGTATAACAGAGAAAATTCCCACTGAAAAGAGATTTGAAGAGGTAATTTGTCACAACTGATTATATATATCATGCTCGGATCAATATGTATCGCTTTGACAAAAAATGATTTTCTCATCTGCTTTTTCACAGTTAAAAGACACTTTCAGATGACTAGTCAGACAATTTTAAATGGAGGAGACGGTGTTGAGCAAACAGCCATTAAAGTCTACTTCAAATGCATTGCCTCTCAAATTTATATTTGCTAACTGTTTACCCAAGTCGCCTTCAACCGGGTGCTTTTCACAATCTGAGTTTCCAGAAATGCTTACAAAAGAAATAATGAACAAGCTTGCAAATCAAGACAAAAAACGGAATAGAACAGTAGAGAGAGATACAAGAGACGTTTTAAGTTCAATTCACTCTCACCTGTTCGATTGAAACGTTCTTAGCCATCTTATAAAAAGTTTTGATGTTAACAAATCTGTGTTTGATACATGTTTGCAATGTTTATTGATTTGTTGAATCTGTTTTGCACAGGCTGTTCAAGAATTAATGGATGGAGATATAATATGCTTTCAAGCGTAAGTTTATTTCGACAACAAGTTATTCGCTTTTTCTTCCCAGATATCTTCATCCAATTGTGATATCTTTTTGCGAGCAATAAGATATCAATTTTCATAAAGCCAAAATTATTAATCATTCAAAGTCGCATTCATCTCAATGCAAATCTGTCCATCTTTCCCCTTGCTATGTTGACAAACAATTTTTTTATTTTTTTTCGTTTCAGTTATGAGCCAGATTTAGTTTCATATAGTGTTCCAACGTGCCTAGAATACTTTAGGTAAGTAATATACCAGTTGAATTCACAAAAGGAGTTAGTTTAAGTAAATTACCAAATTAAGGGGGGTTAGTGGGGGGTGGTTGTGACACTTTGGGGTCATGGTACCACCGCTCATTTACAGGCTAAACGTAGATTTCACCCGACAAATTGGAATAAAATTTGCCCCATCATTTGACAAACTGAGGTAGGTCAATCAGGTTTTTTATTAAAGTCATTTGTCTATTTGGTATTTTGTTACCAATATTTTGACAGCCTCCTCTCAGTAATTGTTACCGTAGTCTGGTTGGTTGCTAATTACACCGTTGCCCTCCCTTCCTGCTGTAGGGACCCATCTAATGATTGCATTTGGTGTCATACTGGGATAGCATTCGACAACTATAACAATCTTCCGTTTGTAGCAAATTACACTTTTTTGTACATCAACTTTTTTTTGTTTTCGGCAGGGAATTAGCCAATCAAATCGATGTATTACTTAGTGATAAAAATATTACAAATGACCCTGGTTTTGTTGTCAAATTGTCATTAAGAATGAATTATATGCAGGTTTGTCAAAATCCATTTTTATATTCTTACTTTCGCAGTTTGTCATCATCTGAAATGTCGACAAAAAAGTCAAACCGTAAATGCTCTGATTTCTTTATATCAAGACTTTAGTTTATAAACCAATCTCCAGCCAATCCCATGCCCATAAATTGTAAAAATAGTGAAAATATACTACATATTAACTACAAATTTATTTTTTCAAACTTTCTCGTTTTTTCTGTGTTTGCCTCGCCGTGTTTCATCGTTCCTGTTAACAGTCTAATTTACATTACTTCGTCGCAAGAATTCTATTGAGGATCCAGTGGATGGCCTGCTACAGTGCCCTTTTCATGTATCGGTTAATAATGAAAATGCCAAGTTTAGTTACATTTGTTTATTGTGTTATTGATGACAGTCCCATTTGACATTTTGATATTTTCCTTTTTGCAGCTGGCTGAAACAGTAGCTAGACATCTGGGATGTAGCTCTATGAAAATTCAGTTCTTTAAACCCCAGCTGTAAGAAACAGTGTTTTTCATTTTTAAGTTTATACAGGCATTGTCTGTTATGTTATATCAAAGTTTCATCATCGCTAAAAGATAGGAGATATGTTGAGGAGGCTAATTCTGAGTGTGGAGAAAGAAAGGAGAGGCAGATGGAAAATGGAGAGAGGGGATAGAGTGGGGGTGAGAATGAGAGGAAATATTAAACCAAGGGAAAGGGAGGGAAAGCAGCTGTAATGGAAGGGGAGATAGTAGCGGTTAAGATCATATAAGAAGGGAAGGACAGGAGGTGAAGGTGTGCGGAGGGAGAGGGTGAAAAAGAAAGAATAGAAACTTGAAGAAATGGCAATTTATGATATTTAATAAGATGTAGAATGTATAACTGTAGAAGATTCACCTTTTTTGGTCAAGAAAGACGGGCAGCGAAATCTAGAATTAAACACGGTGTTGTGTATTTATGTATTCGCCTGCAGATGTGGTAAGGCCAATTAATTGGTGAATACTTTTTCTGTCTCAGGTACAGGGAGGCTGCTGGTACTGCTGTCAAGTGTAGCTACGAAGGAACACTCCGAGATATGCTATCTCATATGAGAGGTCGAGCGCAAAAGAAGTTGTATTATCAATTAGTAAGTTCATCCTGGTATTAAGTTTTAATTATGCCTTTTGTGGTATGAAGATGTTATTCAATAAAGCTAGGATCAACAATGGCCCT
Organism: Catostylus mosaicus; assembly: GCA_964019065.1. Classification (NCBI taxonomy): domain Eukaryota; kingdom Metazoa; phylum Cnidaria; class Scyphozoa; order Rhizostomeae; family Catostylidae; genus Catostylus; species Catostylus mosaicus. The sequence goes on from OZ025191.1 coordinate 8,854,401, forward strand.
GCGATTTCAATTCGGGATCAGTTCTGGAACAATGCAACGAGTCCTTTCCGCTGCTATCTCAGCCATGCTGTGTCATCGTTTAACAGGTCTTCTCGCTAATGGACGCTGCTCAAAATATTTTACATATTCCAAGTTTAATATTCTTCTTAACCTTTCCTACTTTAATCGAAATAAGCTTTCATTATCCTTTTTCTTTTCACAGCTGTCAATACCGATTAACGTTCTAGAAAATAAATTTCAGTTCAAAGTTACTTGGATGAATGGTCGTCTGAAAGATGAGGTAATTTTAATTACATAGACTACCATCCTTCCATTAATTAGGCCCGCCCATATGGTCACTAGTTGGTCGTTCCCTCTGCCGCAAAGTCCATGGACATTAAGTTTTGCAAACACATTAGGCAAGCACGTATCGTAGCCCCCCTTGAAACGAACGCCTTGAACCAATCACCTATGTTCATTTCTATATTTGTTGTTGTCCTGAAAGCATGTCTTTGTAAGATTGTCTTCGATATAACAAAATCAGCTTGGCTAGAATTCTATCATGTTACTGGTCTTTAAGGTAAGCCTTTCTTTGTAACTCTTGTACAGTTCGAGGGTGAGGATGTTAAACAATAAGATCCCGTTACCTTTTCTCAACAGCAAGAGTTGAATCTCTTCGTTGAAAAAGATGGGTTAGTTTCAAATTTATTCAAAGAAGCCAGACGCCACGTGCAATCATCAACTGACGAATTTCGCCTGTTGGAGATCGTTAGTTGTAAAGTCTTTCGAATAGTCCCTGAAGATCAACCATTGGACCAGCTCACACCGCAAGCGCAAAGATCATATCGATTAGAGGTACGTAGACATATTAGTTCAACTTTTCTTTGGCCTAAAATTCCAACAGCTAAAACATCTTGTACGATGAACAAGAGAAATAAGGCGTGGTTTGGGTATGGCATTGAAGGTGTTTTCAGCAATATTTCTCATTGTTTTGCTAGCAGTAAAACCGCAACATTGTTTAGATTTGTATGTATTTAATCAGGAATGGCTTAAAAAATATTGGACAATGTTTCATAGTTTAGCTGGTTAACTCTGGCAGACGAATATCGCTAAAAGTGAAGTCGGTTTCGATTAGAAATGCATTTCTCCTAGGCCGTTTCTGATTTGTTAAATTTTTTCATTACAGGAAGTAAATGAAGAGGATTTGGAAAACAACGGAAATTCAACTATTGTGCAAGTAGCACATTTCAATAAGGTATCATTGATTGATTGATTGGTTGATTTGTTGATTGATTTATTGAGTGATTAATCAATTGATTTATTGATTGGTCGATTAATTGATTGATTGGTTGATTAATTGATTGATTGACTGATTGATTGATTGATTGCTTGACTGTTTGACCCTTGGAATTTTTTTTTTCATTTTTACTTACATTTATTAATTTATTCTGTGCTCTTTCAGATTTCTAATTGCTGCTGAATAAAATCATAATCCTTTTTTATTCACATGTTTTTGGTTACTCACCAAATATTTGAATTTTCTTTTTAGGAAGTCTACAATACATTTGGTACACCATTTCTAATTAAACTGAAAGACGTAAGATGCTTTTTCACTCTCTATACCTATTTTCTTGTTTTTGTGATAAATAATTAAAAAATTGAGTAATAACTTAAAAATTTAACTTTTGTCACAATTAGTGATTCTAAGATACTTTTTTCTATCTATTCTATACTTAACTTATCAACATGAACCTTGATTTATATGATCAATTTTTGATGTTGCAGGGTGAAAATGTTGGCTCGGTTAGGAAACGTATAAGGGAAAAACTTGGCATACCAGACAAAGAATTCGATAAGGTTCGTGTGAATTTATTTCGTCTTAGATTTAGATACTGACTAATATTTAGTTATTTACCTTCTATTATATATGTACAGCAGTTTATGGGCAAATTGTTAATTTCTTTGTCATGTGAATTTATATTTGTTGGTCCACACTTCTTTGTGCCGATTTGTGTTCCATCGAGAGTATTTTTACGATTAAAAATATGGATGTATAATGTATGCATTGATTATAAGCAATGCAAAACAGCAAAGTTTGACTGGAATTGGCGGAAATTCTGTACATGGAAAGTGGTATTTCATTTGGAGTTAATTAGCAGGTTTTAGCTAGGCATTGGCTCGGGTAGGATGATTGATCTGGGCACGATCATTACTTCTTGTGATTATAGTGATTATATCATATTATATGATATATATTAACTCTTTCAATAATCTCAAGCTATCGATTTATCCTTTTTCTCTAATCATGCAGATACGACTGGCAAAAGTTCAATCTGGCAAAGCAGAGTATTTCTCTGATGGTATGTTTTTATGTTCATTTCTGTGAACTTAGAGATTGGCGCAAAATGTTCTCTCACCTTGTATTACTATGAACACTTGCTTTTCTGGTACCATGCAAATAATACCAAGGAAATAGCTGGATAGTTTGTTCGGGTAAAAAATGCATGAAGCACTTAGTTTTCTTCCGTATCGAGCTACTAACATAAGTATTTTCGAATCTTTAAAATGTGCAAGAAAGCTTAAATTAAAACAATAAGTAAAGTTTCTTTGCATATTTACTTAATTGTTCTTTTCCTTCCGATACTCTGATTTTGTCATCATGTCCTATCATATGATGACAACAAATGAAATGAAACATGCTGCAAAAGGTCGAAGAAAGTGGAAGGCCATAACCACTTAGGCCCATAATGGGCATGCTACCTAGAAAGACACACTGATTTTGAAATTTTTTGTTTCAGATGATGATCAACAAGCTGCGAGCAAATATTTCATATCATCCAACAACTCAACTGCAAACAGACCATGGCTTGGTTTAGACCATGTCAACAAATCTTCCAAGCGAACTAGATATGCTTACGCAGAAAAACCTATTAAAATACACAATTAGTTAGATTATTTCGATGGCACATTTGGTTGAAGATATCCATGAAAGGTTACTAATTGCACAGTATTGGTAACTTTAAATGGCTAGAGAGATTCTTTTCAAGAAGTACCCTTTCAAGAATTCACTTGAATGATAATTACTTGAGATATGAATCTAAAGTGTAGAATTTAAAATGAAGTCTGAGGCAAATTTTGAAGGACATTAAGTTGTAAGTTAAGTGGACATAGCAATTGATAAAAAGTAAATTTATGATAAGCTGAAAAGAAATTGAAAGTAAATTGAGAGTAAATTGAAAGTGAATTGCATGTGAATTGAAGTAAATTGCATGTGAATCGAAAATAGCCTGCACACTCATCAAAAGTGTTTAAAATTTAAAGTGATCTTGAGATTCATGTGGGATTGAATGAATTACAGCTGCATGCTTAATATTTTTGTTATTATGTTGTTTTGAAAATATATTCAAGGTTTCATTGTCAAAGGGAATGTGAAATGCCTTTAATGAAATTAAGTTAAATCGAAGAAATAAGAATAATACGTAGGAACGAAACGCTTTTGAATAAAACAGAACAATATGGTGTTTGAAAAAAAAATATAAATAAAAGAACAGAATTGTCCAGACACCTTTGCAACTCTAAATTGAAGAAATATTTTAAGTTGTGTTATTTTTTTATGGCCAGTCACTTTTGTCAGACCAGATTAAAGTCAAAACCTGTTTGCATGCATGTCTACCAAAGTTTTTAATTACCTCGAATTTGAACGTAAGATGTTTTTTTTGTAGAAGAATCCCAATTTAATGCTGTACCTTAAGTCCAGTAAAAGATATGTCATCATTTAGCAAAGTTCTTACTTTTACTTTTCAGTTAATTTTTTTCACCGTCTCTGCAAAAATCTTTGTCAGCTCGTCAGATATTTGCTATTAAATCATTGTACAGATAAAGGCTAAATTTATCACAAAGTGATGTAATTCTTTGTTTCATTTAATCTCCAATCTTATAGTCTAATGATGAGGGCAGTTTTTAGGGAAACAATGGGATGTCAAGCAGTTTCTGCATGCTGCCATTTTTTAATTAGTACCCAGATTCCAAATATTTCGCGCCAAAACACGTGCGTTGCTGACGACATCTCCAATGACTAGGCCAAAAAAATATCGGAAGAAGAATTGTCAAATTATGTAAAATTCCATCAAATGGCTAAAAATCATGAGTTTTGAAGCATTTTCACTTCAAAATACGCCCATTTAAAAAAAGCACAAGCCATTATCGAAATATGAAAGAATTTCAAAGAAAAGAGAGAAAAACACTAAGTAAGTTGTTGTTTCATCAATTTTGAACGATTTATTCTCAATTACACAAAGAGTTTAGATCTCAGTATCTTTCCCACGCCCGCTTCTTATACACCATTAGCAAGAGAGGCTGGTAGAAATATGGCCAACGGAAGAAGTTAACGGCATTCGCCCGCCATTGCAAGTTGAGCACTGTTTTTGCAGGTAGCATATAACTGAGATATTCCTCTGTAAAGGCCTAAGCGACTTAGCAGTGTGAGTTTATCAAATAAATTTGTACTTGTTGTGGATAGAATTTTTTGTTTTCCATATCTTTTTAAGTGCAAAGTTTTTTTTGCTAGAGATGGTTGTCAATGAATCAAGCACCCTCTGGCCGCTCTTCTCCAAGCTTTAGGCAACTTTTATCAAATTCGAGTACGGGAGAGATTATTAATCTCTGAATCGCCAAAAATCCTTTGCTCTCCAAAGAGAAAAGAGTTAAATCCTTGCAAACCATTGGTATTTTACAGTTTTTGCGCCATAAATGATAGGGAATGCCCGCTGAAATATGCGATATGAGAGTAAGGGCCGTAAGATATCGGCCAAGTGCCGCTCGATTGCAAAATGATCACACGGTGTCACTGGTAGAACTAAAAGTCACTTGAAAGCATCAAAGACAATAAAAATATGCGAAAGTTCTGCAAAAATCTTTTAAATTCTGATATTAACTAACAAATTATTATTTCACTATTATTATTATATAACTTCATATAAGCCACTTTTGTTTCCACTTTAAGAGTAATAACTCGACTTTGAAATCGGGATACCTTGGGATGGAAAACCGGTGGTATAAAATTTTACACTTCTCAAGCGAATCGCCGCCAAAAAAGGCCTTTAATCATACACCATCACTTTGTCTCTGAAATGCGGCCCTTTTCAAACTGTGACTGCTTGGTAAAACATTACAGTGACATTAGCAAGCAATCACCTTGGTTCCTCAAGGGAATCCGTGACAAATAAATATCCACAAATTTTGGGAACTTGCCATCCAAATCCCTGGGCATTTACCCTAACTTGTCAAAAGCTTCTAAGGTATACTGTAAAGTGAATAACCCATTATACTGCCTATGTTAAGTATAAGTCTTTCTTTATGTTGAAATGATAATACAATAAGAGAACTCTATTAAATTCTTAAATTCAATGAATAGATTCCTTATCTAAAATGATCAATCAATCGTGTATTATTGAGTGGATAGTTCTTTATCTTTTAAGTTTATCTTCTTAATTGTCTGCGCCTCCGTCGTGTCACCTATCGCCAATTAATTGTTGTATCTGTAAAAATACAAACTTTTTAAGCCATTGGTTCATTCTATAAGTCCATTAAAACAATTTTAAGAAACTTAAAATACAGCGAAATTAAGGTACTATTTCTAGTAGGTAAAATAGAGCATTTAAACAGTGTGATCAAGGTTTGTTAGCGAAACTTCATAACAAAATCAATCCTATCATTTGTTTTTATATAGAAAATCCGGTTTATGTGTATATTTGTATGTATATATATCTATATCTATAGCTAGATATTAAAATCAAATTAAAATAAGGTAAAAAACAAACAAACAAACAAACAAATCGGTGGTGTCAACTCAGCAACAATTTTCGTTCAATGAATGCTTGTAAGAAATTACCTGTTGTTTGTACATTTGTTTGATATCTTCAAGATCCATTCTCAACTCATCTGCTTCCTCTGCTTTCTCGCCATAAAGTTGCAAAGCAGCATTGTATCTTGATTCTACGGCCTGATAATTCTTTTTCATCGAGTCGTAATCATTCATCTTCTCTTCCAATTCTTCAACTAAATTCGATAAAGTAACCAATTCCTGAGCTAAAGAGGCTCTCGTCTTTTGTAAAGTTGCAATCTCTTCCTGCAAAATATTAGTAAAGCCTTCAAACAAAATAAATTGATATTTTCTCTTAATCCATCATCTTTAAAGTACATTGTAATCTTAAATACAAAAAGTTCATTTTCCCTTTGCAAGTGTACTAGCTTTGGCAATAGAAAGAATTATGTTTCAATTTCTGAAAATTTGCTCAAGAACCTCATGGAATTTAAGCTAAAAAATCAGAGACTAGCTTTTACGGAAACTGACTAACACACCTTGTGGACCTTCAGCTCTCCATCTTTTTGCCGCAGCTGAGTCTGTAGTTTTTCCATAACCGCAGTTGATGCATGCCTGTTGGCGGCATCAATTAAATTTGATGAGCTGCTGCTGCTGCTTGTTCGTGATCGGGTGACTGCAGGTGGTGCATCTACTTCCACTTCATCAGCGACCTGAATTCCAAAGGGAATATAATAAGTCAAAACAAATCAAAAATAAAAGCGGCTCATTGTAACTTTTACTAATATTTTTATTATAACAATTATGAACGTTTAACTCAGGGTTCAATTCACCGTTGACAAATAATGCTCGTTTGGATGAATAATCAAGAGAAAACCTAGTGGATCTAAGTAAAGATGAGACGAAAGCATAACATAAAAAAATTTTCAACTTACAAATTTGCCATCCATTGATGATGACCGCAGCAGATTTGCGCTGTCTTGACGACTGAGTTGACCTTTAGCCTTGATGGAAAAGGTTAAATGTCAAACGGTCATTGGGATGTTAGATTACTAAGGACAAGAAACATTATTTAATGAAGCTATGTAAAACTAGATAGCAGACTCCATCCTTAATTTTAAATCCCACTGTAAAAGGGTAGATACCTTGTACTCATTAGATATCTTCAGTATCTCTGCCTCGTGCTTTGCAAGTTCCGCGTTTAATTGATTTTCAATGAAAACCTGCAAAAAACGAAATATTATGACCAATAAATTTTGACCGACGCACGACAACTATTTCTTTAGTGTATACAAAGATAAATTGTCTGCATATCATCAAAAGTTATTATCATAGAACTATAAATGCCAAATGAATGCTCTTGCTGCGTGATCCAAAGTTAAATAAAATACATTCTGATATCTGAAAGAAAAATATAACTTTGCAATACGTTGCCAAGAGCCAAGTAATAGCCTTGGCGAAAGCAAACTACATAACGTTAATTCAGAATTAAAATGGTTAAATACCTTCTCATTTTGCAACTCTTCCAAAGCTTTTCTATAATTTGTTTGATAAGTTTTAAATGATTCCCTTTCCCTGAAACAACGATTTAAAATATAATATATCAAATGAGAAAAATTTTAAAGAGACGAAGATGGAAAAATATAACTTATTTGTCATTATGAAGTTAAGATAAATTAAAAATAATCTACCCACGACAAATTCTATGAATATGTTTATATCTATAATATATCGTATAATATATAACATAACATATAATATGTAATATATAGTATTGTAAGTGCTTACTTCATCAAATCGCTTTCTAGTACTTTTGATTTTTCTTTCACCTTTTCTAACTCATTGGTTATTTCCTCTTTCTGTTGTCGTAATGTCTTGATTTGCAATTCCAAACCAGAAACACGTGACTTCATCTCCATAGCAAAGTCAACTGCAGACCTCTCCTTCTCAGTGACAAGCGCTAACTGCTGCTGAGCAGCGGCTGGAAAAAAAATGAAAGAAAATGAAATAAAGGCATGAAGGGAACAAGAAATCAATTTATTAGACTTGATTAATTTCATAAACATTACTGTATAGATAGGTAAATTCAATCATCCTAAATAGATGGGTAAATAAATGAATAAATAAATAAATAAATAAATAAATAAATAAATAAGATAAATAAGTAAATGAACAGATGAAAAATTACCTAGTCTCTCATTGAGATTTTTCTCAATTCTCTCCCAGTTTTGGGCTTGATTTTGATGACTTGATTGCAAGTTTTCGATTTGACGTAGCAATGGCCTTGAAGCTGAGAGTCAACAATAAATGCATAAACTTTAATTTGAATAAAATTCCTTAACATTAGAAAAAAATTAAAAGTAAAATAATTTGGTCAATTTGGTCAGGGAATGCAAAATAGAAAATGACAAATACTTGATTTTGAGACAGAGTTTCACTTTCATGCAACTCAGGAAAGTGCTGAACAATCCTTCGGCCTAATGGCTCAAATACACCACCCTTCCTCATTATACAAAATAAATAGGACGTGATCTGGGTGTGGCCTTGCCATGTCTTTTGTTTTCAGTAGCCTTCCTCACGGTTGCCAGCCTTTACAACCGTGATGTTTTCCGGACTCTGCTCTGAGAGATATATTTGATTTGTTTGATTTTTTCATGATTAATCATGATTGGCAAATATTTACCTGATGCAATACTTTGTGAGAGTTCTTGATTACGCGATTCTGCTCCTTCTAATCGCTGCATAAACAAAGAACGATTCGTCATATTAGAAGATCATAAACCTGTAATCCAAATATAACGTAAAATGAAACTATAAATAACGAGGCAAATGTAAAGTTAATAGTATAAGGCAACCAGAAATAAAGAAATCTGTGAAATAAATATTACGTGTTGCAGATCTTTGATTTCCATTTGCAAATTGTCTTCACGACGAGCCGATGCTTGTTCGGTTCTTGTTAAAATCAAACGCAAATTATTAAGCTGAAAAAAACAAATTAAAACATTAATGGATAAAAATAATCAAGATCATTCAATACATGATTTGAAGATGTTTTTTAAATATTCTTATCAACAATTTTCTAATTCAATAGCAAATCAGATGTTCTTTCTCGAAATTTGACCCAAAATTACCTCTTCTTGATGCAAAAGCCTTGTATGTTTTGTTTGATCTTCAAGCTCATTGATCTTTTTCTCCAACTCATCTCTGGCTGATTTAAGCTGTGTTATTTCCTGAAAGCAATGAATCCTAAGATGAAATTGTGAATTCATGTTGTGCATAAAATTCAATAAAATGTATTAATCAAGCTTTTAGACCATTTAAAAACACTTTATTTCTTAGCATTTTCAGTGATATTCTTACTCAAACGAAAAAGAAGAATTATATATTTTTTCAAAGTTATTAAAAGCACAAAGCAACTGTAAGGAATATTGCAATAAACAAACCTCAATCTCTGATTCTCTGTTTGCCCTCTCTAAACTCAGTCTGTTTATTTCTCTACAAATAAATCATATTACAATCAATAAATGAGAGAGTACAACTTAACAAAACTGGCAACACTTCTGCAACAGATTATGATCAGAGCACGATAGGCGGGATAATAATTTAAAGGAAATGTTCTTATCTCGAAAGGAGAGGCAGAATGTTATTTGTTTTTACTTTACTTACGCAACTTTTTATTTCATTTTATTTTCGAATAATTTCACATAAAACGGTTAAAGTAACAAGACTAAAATATGTAGTATTATCAATAAATTTACAAATACGTACTGATATCCTGAGTCTAAAGTTGTTTGCATTCCTTTCATCTTATCTTCTGCGTCATCTAATTCATCTCTAATTTTTGAAATTTCATCTTCTTGTTGATCTGTTATCATTTCTAATTTCTTGACTTGTTCTAGAAACATTTGAAAGACATATGTCACACAGGTCATAGCAGGACATAGCAGGACATAGGACACAGGACACAGGGCACAGGACAAAACAAATTAATTTTCCGTTATGACAAGTTGAAACTAACAAATGGCAGACAGAACATCATTTCCTTGATGTTATAACAAAACGCATACAGCAAATGAAAATACATTTTAAACGTGTCAATTTTCTTATTATTAAACTCCAATTCTCAAGTAATAATCTTTCCTAGTTATTGCCACAAAATTTCTCATCTCAGATTCTAAAACAGACCTTTCAAAACTTTTTCTTGTTCGTTCTTTTCTTTAACTGTTTCTTTCAACTTCACTAATTCTGCATCTTTATCTTCAATTTCCTTCCTACAAATTAATAAATGTATCTCATTACAAAAAAAAACACTTCCATGGTTTGTTTGCAGATCAAATCTCACTGGCACTCGAAGAAACTAGCAAACAAAGTCTGAATCTTGCCTATAAGCGAGTAGATAGCCAATAAATCAATATCTTTACTTGCTAAATATATATCATCTCTGCTAATTATCCATACTTCAATAATGGTTGAATGGCTAAATTGCAGCTTATTAGCAATAATAAAGCGACAAATCAAAACATTGATAAACGACTGTCCTTGTTAACAAAATAACGCAATAAAGCCTAGAAAAACACTCTTACAAATTCTGTTCTCCCTTTTCTTCTAAGTTCTTTACTTTTACTCGAAATTTCTTCAACAAATTGTTACTTTTCAGCTCTTTCTTTGACAATGCCTCACCTAGATGCGATAAACAAACGAGTCAGATGTTTAACTTCTCGTTTCATCACTTTTTAATGAATCGACATTTTTTCACTTCATCACAAAATTCGATTCTATCGACTGAAAACCGACAATGCCAGTTACAATTGGAACTCGTTAAATGTTACACTGGATTCTTATACTTTACCATTCAATCTTAAAATGTAATTTAACAATGTTATAAATATTATCTAGCTAATATACCTTCTGTAAGTAGTCCAGCAATTTGTTCTTCTTTTTCCTTCAGAGTTGTTGTATAATCACGGATAAGCTCATCAGAACTATCAAAAAACAAAAGAGTATTTGATTAAACAATTTTTCAATTATATATCTGAAAATAAGGAGAAGAATCAAATAACATATAGATAATTTTGTAAATTTTCATACTCGTTTGTCAGTCTTTCTGTAGTTTCTTCAAGGTTTATTCTCAAACTGTCCCTTTCCTACAAAACAATTGGCAGTTTCAAAATAAAAAGTTGCATGATAGATTTTAAGATGGATTCTTTTAAACAAGACACCACACATCATGGGAAATATGAAATCTATGATGCCCAAAACTTCACTCTCTACCCAAAACTCCACAACAATAATACATCTTCTAACAATGCATCATAAGAAAATTTTATAAATAATACAATTAAGTTAATGTTCTTTTTATATGGCAGAAAAACATTTAATTCACCTTTTTGACTGTTTTTAATTCACTTCTAAGTTCATCAACTATTTTTGCAAATTCGTCTCTCATTTCTCTTATAACTTCATTCTCTCCTGATTCAACTTGTTCAGCTTGCTGCAGTTGGCTGAAAAAAAATTAAATTATTGTATATTAATTAAGAGTTAACTTGTAAAATCTAAATTACATTTGAAGATTACCTTCTATTGAAATACCACAACGAATATTTTTTAAAAATTTAAAATTTTGCAAATTCAAACAAAACCTCAATCAGATATTAAAACATACTTTCTCAAGATTGAAACAGCTTCTTGTAGGTCAATATTCTCCTTGCTTAGGGCAACCATCTTAGACTCCCTTGCATCAACTACTTCCTTCAACCTCTTAACTTCCTAAAATTTAAAAAAAAACCCACAATTTTACAATAATCAAAATTGCATGAGTTTTCAACATAATCGTTTGAACATGGATCAATCAGGCCATGTGTCAATAAATTACTCAGTCTAAAAAGAATTAAAATCTTTTGATTGCTTCTTTATTATGTATATTGTTTAAATTCTTGTTTTCGATTATCCTTCTTACCTTTTCAAGTTCATCTGACCTCTGACTTGCAGCTGCATTATCTTCTTTTACTTCCATAGCTCCAATTTCACTGCCATTGCAAACATTGCTTTCTCTTCCAATTCCTTCCAAGCCTTTTTCATCTTTGCAGTATGATGCATTACTTTCTTCACTGATACATTCCACTGGAACAATACTGTTACCAATCTCTTCATCGTGAATATTTTCATCTATTTTCATGTCATCTATTTGTTCATTGGAACTATTCTGATGTCTCCAATTTAAGTCATCAGTATTCTCGTTTGTCTGCCCAGACTCTACTTCTTTTCCTGTTTCAATGATCTCTGCAATCTTCTCCTGATTCTCAAAAATTTTTGTTTCAACTTCATCATCATACTCTTTAGAAGCATCGCTAGTTTCAATAACCCTCAAATTTTCTTCAGATTTCCTTAAACTGCACTGTTCAATAACTTCTTGTTCTGTACTTAATTCATAACCTTCAGGTAGTGAGCTTTCTAGGTTTTTATCAATTGGTGACCCGTAATCATTTTCACTATTACCAACTTTCTGTTCATTTTCACCAGCAATTTTCTCCTCTTCCTTGCCATTTAATATCACATCATTTATAATCTTATCTTCAATAGTACCTGATTCCTTGTTTTTCTCTGCATGTGGTACACTTTCATCTTCAAAAGACTCCATGGCTGTTCTTTTATTTTCTACATCATTTCCTTCAACCTCTTTAACATCTTCCACACAAATAGACAGATCAGAAGATGTTTTCTTGTTATCTGGCATTTCCTTGCTACCACCATCATAACAATCTGCCATTGCATTCATTTCTGTAGCCTCTGCCGATACCTTTTCTGTTTCTAAACTATCTTGTTCATCTGTTCTATCTTCTTCAAGCATCTTTGAGTCTTCTAAACTACCATTATCAGATGCATCAAAATAGTCACCGCTATCATCATCATCATTGTCACAATTATCATTCTCCACCTTAAGATTCTTCTCACCCGTTAAATTAATAACATCATTTACATTTCCATTACCAATATCATCATTTTCAATCATCAATTCTTTCTTTAATAAGCTGGCATCAGTACTTTTCATTTGGCCAATATCTGAATCCTTTTCTTTCAAGGATATATCACTCATATCATTCCTGTCTTTGTTTCTTGTCTCCTTTCTTACACTTGTTCCTACCTCATCCTTTTTGACACCTTCAGTAGATGATCCACGCTTGCTCTTTTCAATCCTAGTTCCTGCATCATTCACAGTATCAAAAACAGGCTCAGTGCTACTTTTAGAAAAGCCTGTTATACTATTCTCCAAATCTTGCTTTCTTGTAACACTTTCCAATTTTTCTGGCAAAACATCTGATGATGAACTCAATTTTTTTCTTGTATCTCTTTTTACCTTTGGTGTAGAATGTTTATCTGATCCTAAAAACGAAGAGAAGAACGAATCTTCTTCAGGAATTCTGGGTCCATTTTTCAAACTAGGCATATCACCATCATCATCTTCTTCTTCATCTTTATACTTCTGAGTTCTCTGAGCATTTGAATAACCTTCAGTATAGCTCTTAGATTTGTGTACATTACTAGTTGTTTTACTTGTGCCTTTAACATCTTGACCGCCAGTTTCGTCTTTTATATCCAATACTTTATCGATTGACTTTTGTGCCTGGGAAATGGCTGATTTTGCTAAGTTTGATATCCCAGCAGTATTGAACCAACTCATATTTCTCTCTTATCCTCAATATCCCTTCAAGTGAGCAGTGCAACTTTCAGAGCGATATCAGACGTGTTCTCTTAACTTTAAGAGCTACTTTTAGCAGTAAATGAACTTGCAAAAGTAATCCTGGCCATCTTTGAAGCCGCTTGCTCCCTTCGACATTTAGGCCCAAACAATCCAAGAACTGTTTAATTCCAAACAATATGACGAAATAGACTACCGATAATAGAATTGTTATGTCTGCTTAAGACTACTTAACCGTTTAATATATAAATCTGTGCTTGATAATATATATATTATTTAGAATTTCTGCAAAAGTAACGGGCATTCCTTATGCTTCCTACACCACCATGGATTGAATTCAAGTGAATGAAAATAGGAGTTGTTGTTGTCCACGTATACAGTTGAGCTGCGCAGCCATGGTGACGTTTTACTAAAACGTTCCTCACGACCCCCCCCCCCTTTTTCTTGAGGGGGGTGGGGGTGAAATGTCTTTTCTATACTCAATTCCTACTTTTCCCATTTCAGGTTGCGATCAAATGTAAACAAATAAGAATTTGTTGACTTTTTGCTTATAGTCAATTCAACATCGAACTTATTCAGGGAGGCCAGTGGGGCCAGGGGTATCTTCAGTAGAACCAATTATCAATTATTCCGAGTACACTTGTGGTCTCCCCCTGCTCTCAGCACACAAGGGCAAAAAAGGGTTTGACATGTCCCATTTTTCTTAAAAACGAGGAAGTTTTGGTCATGTATGTTGCAGCTTTGCTGTTGTTTTGATATTTGGTTGGCAAATTTTGCAACTTGCAGCTACAGTATTTCATGGACGCTTCTTCCAACTTGTTCGTTCTCCTCGCCTCCTTTCTCCCTCCTCGACCCCCTCCCCCCCCCCCACTGTGCATGACATATAGAGACAGTCGTGTACAAAATGAAAGCTCGCTTGATTTGTTTAAAATTGATTTTATACAACAGAGATTAATCAGCTTCTACTTACTAAATTCAGCATAAAATAAAGACGAAAATGAAATTAATATACGAACATAAATGCGTTGGAAAGTTTAGAGTCTTGATAAGACAATGTAAATGTTATGATAACAATGTTTATCGAGGTACAAACTATTTACAAAACAAATGAAATATTCATGTATTTAAAGGACAAAATTGCTTCAACGTTGCATTACTCTGCAAACATAGATCAAACATTTCCGCAGAGAGATTAGGCATTTTCCAATAGGAAGATGAAAGGGTAATAACTGCTTGACCTCCAATTTTCCCGCTATCTCTAGCAACTCTAAAGACATCTCAATGATGCGTTGAAATATGAACGCCTACAATTTCTTACAGCATGTCCACATATTCATATTTTACTTTATTCACATTTCATATTCAAAGTCGAAATTTAAAATCTTTAACACAGTCTTGAAACACCGACTGCAGCTTATATGTTCCATTCGAGCTCCCCCCTCCCCCCTCAAACAAATTTTCTTAAAATTACTTCATGGTCATTAATGGTCCGATATCAATTGAAACAGAGGATAAGGTTTTCACCCCTTCAACTAGCATTTTTTTATTGGGGAAGGGGGCGATACCAGCGTTATTAATAGGCAGGGACCACAAAGCAATCAGTCAAAGGTGAATTTTCCTAGGTGTTCCAAGGACTTTTGCAGCGGTTACTCTGACATGCAGGCCAGTCAAGATGGCTGTGGGTTTCCAGTTAAATGGATGAACATCAAAAGGATTCTGCTATCTTGTTCAATCAAAAGTTAGACAATTATTACATTCGGTTTGTAGTGACATCCTACCACATATATTCAACGTATAGCAGAATACAACTGTGTCATTTTTCTTCCTATTAAATAGCTACGTTGCAATTTATTTGTTCAAAAGTTGCTGCATTCATAATAGCAACAGCTCTTACCAATAATTCTCGTAAATCTGAGAACTATGGAAGTCTGCTGAATTTTGAGAATGGCCTGTGCATTGGTTGAACCAGCATCCAATTAACATCCAAATCAATTGAACTTTCTTTCTTTCTTTCTATATGTTATAATCAGTTGAATAATCATTAAAAGGCGATCTTTGATAGAATATATCTTTCTTTGGCTCACTTCTGTTACTGTTACTTTTTTTGCGTGGTAAGGACATTGTTGATACAGCTCTGTGAAAACACATTATTCATTAAAAAAGATAGAGATTTACTAGAAAAGAATCTGAATAAGAAGCAAGCGGGAGGTGGAAATAAATGGAAAAGACTAGCGCAGAACAGCAACCCCATGTAAAGCTGAAGGCTGAAGGCTGAAGAAGAAGAAGAAGAAGAAGAAGAAGAAGAAGAAAAAGAAACTCACCTTCGTGCAATTGGTCTTCTGTAAAGGTAAACGAACAAAATGATGACGACGACTATGATGAAACTGCCAATCGCAACACCAATTATCAACGGTAGCGGAGTTTGATTTTCATAAGCTAAAAAAATGCGAAATATTGATCAACTTCAAAACTAGACTGCAAATAAAACTAGGCCAACCTTGGCGGCTTCCAAAGGTGTCGTAAAAAAGAAGGACAACCAAATAGAATATTGCAATCATCTTGTTTTTCATCATGATAAACTAAGCAGGCTTGTTATGACATTACGCGTAACTTGGAAGTTTCTAGGCCAAGAAATCTTGCTTCTCAAAGGCAGCTTGAAACTTAACAGCATGAAACTTCATTTTCAAGATAATTCCTTGCTATACTTTAAGACCGCATAGAACATGAAAAGGATTCAACAAGTCCTTGCAGTTCTTGTCTGAAGTAGATCTGACATATTACGTTCCACAACCGAGCATTGTAAATAACTTTATAAACTTACAATCATTTTCTGGATTTTTCTTTGTGTAAACATCTTTCTTCGATGCAGTTCGTTTCGTACTAGATGTGGGATCCTTAACTTCATTTGCACTCTTTTCAGTAGTTGACTGGAACTTCGCTCTGGTTGTTGTTTTAGCAGTGCTTGTAGGAGCAGTTTCAGTTACTGAAAGAAATTCAAAATCATTGAATTGCATTGTAACGTAGCATATTACATTATATTGTAACGTATCATATTTCACAGTATTTACTTGTATTGTATTGCATAATACTGTACTGTATTGTATTACATTGAACTGTATTGTGTTGTATTGTATTGTATTGTATTGTATTGTATTGTATTGTATTGTATTGTATTGTGTTGTATTGTATTGTAAAAGTTTCATACCACAATTAACATCTTTGATTGCCTCTTCAATAGTTTTATTCAAATTTGAGCAACGAATATCTTTCAAATCTGCTATTTTATTCTTTATACTTTCATCTGATAAATCACTCTTCAATTTACAGGTGCACTTGATGGGATTGTTCTTCAACTTTCTGCAAAAAAAAGGTTAATTCAAAAATGAGTTCAAAACCTGAGGTAAGTGCATGAGAATCCGACAAGGTTACGGCTGCAACAGGAATGGGGTGAAAAACATTAAAAACACTAAATATTGATTATATTTTGACTTAGAGAGAAAGCAGTAGCTTTAGGTAAAGCATGCGAATTGTACATTGATACAAGGGTTGGAACGAGTTATAGAACATCCTTATTACTGAAACAAAAATTATCTAAACTCTGACATGCTTACATTTTTGAGAAACTTGGCAACATGCGAATCGCTTCGATTGGCAGCTCAGTAAACAAATTTGATTCTAAATTTCTGTTGATGAAATAAGAGAATAAAAGTCAAATCATAGCCAGCAAATGTCCATAACGTTTTTGCCAAGAATTCACGCGAGTACAGTTTTGTGATAGTGCGAGTGGTAATGACTTTCTGGTCTGCTTTTCAGCACCATTGTCCTCCAAGGCTCTACATGGTTGTTTGTATAACGTTGCAAAATCATCGAGTGGGTAAAATCATAATAGTCAAGAAGGGTCTGATCCGCCTTTTGCCAGGTCATATTTTTCGTCTGGTTGATTGTAAAGCCACCTTACAATACTCGGGCAGTGAATAGTGAGCAAGGTAAAGAACATGAAATTTCGAGATACTGAATTTCCCAAAAGAATATGCTTTAATTTACTTACATTTCTTTGACAACGGACAGATCTTTGAAAACATCCGAAGCAAGGCTTGATATTCGATTCTTTTGCAGGGTCCTTTGGATAAAAAAGTCATCAAAAATGAGGAACTTTATAAAAAACCATTAAAATGGAACACGCTAAAAATAATCCATTGATTTCAAGTCAAATTGCAAAAATAATTCCTTTAAAAGTAGAGTGATAATGGTTCCTTTTTCATCGACATGACGAGTTTGCGGGTAAACAGAATAGAAAGGTAAATACATTGGAAAAAGGATTGTTACATCCAAAAATACTTACAGTATCTCTAGTCTATGAAGTCCTTGAAAAACTCCAGATGCGATTGAAGACAGACTGTTATTCCCCAGGCCTCTGCAAAATACAAAATCATGATGAATTAAAAATCACTATAACCTTAAATTGACTAAATGGACTACATCGCATATTTGAAATCAATGATTTGTCCACTAAATCTGAACAAGACATCGGTAGATTCTATAAAAGTGCTAACTAAAACCAAATATGCAAAAAACTTACAGGTAGTACATTTTGGTAAGGTCTTTGAAGACACCAGATGCTAATCCATCTATTCTGTTATGTTCTAAATTACTGAAATTTAAAGGAATAACAGTGAAAAACAATGAAGATTAACTTTACGCTTTCTGAATTGGGGATTTTTTCAACAAATATTTGGCAGTTCAAAGTTACAGATTTCTTTTTGTAAATATATTTCTATTCAAAATATAACTTATGTTTATTTTCATAAGTGTACATGTTTGGTTCATGCAAGGGCGATAGAAATAACAAAAATTTGGTCCAAAATTGGCATTTCAATATAACAATTACCCTAGCTTTTTTAGTGTAATCTTAATGTTGACAGACACACCATGCACTTTTGAAGACCAGTGTCGTTTTATCAATAGACGAATTAATTCCAAAGACATAGTTCAAACTGAAGACTAGAATTAGATTTGATACTTACAGATCAAAAATACCTTCTGCTCCTGCAAATACACCAGGTCGTAAAGTTTTGATCAAATTTGATTTCCAATTTCTAATGAGAAGAACAAACTGGATGAAATTCTATTAATCAATGCTTGACTGACGACACAATTTACATTACATTACATTAAATTACATTACATTACATTACATTACACTACATTACATTAAATTACATTACATTACATTACATTACATTACATTACACTACATTTAGATAGATAAATTATACTACTATCAATAAATCAATATCAACTGCTCTACTTACACAAAAAATGTCGCCGAACAATTTTTGAAGACCTCATCTGCCACGTTTTCTAGTAGATTTCCCTCTAAATAGCTGCAATGGATTAATAAATACAGGATAAATGACTACAAACTATAGAAAGAACTGTCTGAAGATCGCATCAAGCATGAAACTTTAAGTAACAACATCAACCGTTGCATTCTATCATTAAGTTTAGTATAAATAACTCAAATATTAACAGAAATACTCACAATCGAATCTCAGATCCTGGAGCTGATTTCGCAAACAGATGCTTACCAATAGATTTTATCTTATTGTATGATATAAAACTAGAAAAGGAAAGATGAAATATTAAAAGACGATGATACTAGATAGAAAAGGGAGCGCCAAATTCATAACGTCCTAAAAATATCATCTTAGGTATTGGCAATAGCTACACATTTCAAATTATGGAGTGCATCGCCTCGGAACTTCAATAATGGAGGGTGCGGACTCTAGAACTACTTTTAGGAACTATAAATAACAAGTATGATGAGTAGTTACTGTTAAAATGAGTCAATATTTCTTATTGCTGTCTCGCAATCGCCATTAAACATTACGCCCTTGGTGCTGCCTTGCTTTACTTGGTTTTAATTGGGTATTTGCTATTATAATTGACTACAACATTATGACTTGAGATCATAGACTTCTGGTTAACGCTGATCTTACATAAAAGCGGATAGATAGTGTGCATATAATGTGCATTATTTCTTAAAATGCAATGGTATTTAGTATAGATTGAAAGTGTCGTACATTTCATGTAAACTAGGGAGATTTGAGAATACTCCATCTGCAAGAAATTCAATCTTATTTTCTTCGATGCTCCTAAAATGAAGAAAGGAATTCATCAAAAAACTATTAAAAAATTATAAAAAGGAGGAGCATCCTCTTGCAAAGGAAAACTGACTTTTGCATTCAGGTATTGGCAGGCCAAGAAACTTAGTTCACAGAAAAAGTCAAGGTTCACTTCCCTCCCTCCCTCCCTCCCTCCCATCCAAACCAATGCATGATGGATCGCCCTCGATATAAGCTGGCCCTAAGTCTCTGAAACCGGGACTTTCCTATTGACGTTCTTCCCAGATATTCCAAAATCCTTTATGATTTCCGCATTACAAATAAAACCACGTAAGGCAGCTTCAATTTGGTTTTCTCGCGATGATTAAGCCGAAATGTTGAAGAGTTAATTAAAGTAAGCAATCCGGGGATTTTCTTGTGATTTGAATTACAATTAAGCGTTCTTGGGGTCAAAAATGAGTAACAGTGGAGTGCTTACAAGGTTTTTGTGTTTGGTAGCAAAGTCGGGAAGTTCTTCGGTAATCTTGTTATCTCGTTCTGTCGAAATCTCCTAAAATGGAACAAAAAAGATTCGTCAATGACCTGTAACTTGCCTTCTCCTATCTCTGACACAAAGGAAAACTAATTAATTTAACTGGCAATGATGAGCCACTGACTGTTTAAAAGAATTAGACATGTGGCGCATAAGATAGACATCAAGAAAAACAAAACATGACGCATTAAACAAAAGACTAATTTCCGCAGTTAGAACAGTTATGAATATGATAATGTAACACAATAAGAAACACGACAATTCTTAGGAGATGAGTAACGCAATAAGAATGGTGGATTTCACGCAATCTCATTAGGTTAGACCGGGCACGCTAACAAGGAAAGGGAAATGGGAACAACTAGCCCCAAGGCCTATACCAACATGATCAGAAAATAGGCATCTGGTTAAAGATCTTGCAATGATTTATCCCATTAAGGTTGGCAATGAAAGTAAACAATGAATCAAACGGTTAGTGTACAACAAGGATCAGATCTTCGTCCAGTTCTTTTGATTTCCTGATTTTAATATTTGGTAGCGTGCCCATGAGATTCAAAATGACGTTTAAAATTTAGGCAAATATTTACCTAGGTGTATATTAATACTGCATTGATTTGCAGGGCTGGTGTGCACCTATTGCAAAACCTAGCTGTGATTAAGGTGAATACAAGAGCATTGCAAAACGAAGACAGATAAGCAAGCCCAGCAAAGGAAATCAATACTTTGTTTTTCTTCGTTGAATGACCTATAGATCTGTTTAAATCTCATAAAACGTAAAAATTCCCACAGCGCTTGCTTTAAGATTTGAAGATTTTTGCAGTTAATCTTTCATTTCGAACTAATCTGAAATTTAATCTTCTAATCTTGATAAGATAACGGATGTAATGAAAATGCAATAGGATCTTTTCGAAGAAAAACTTTCTATTGAAGACTTTTCGAGAATTTGCTGAAGAAAATCAAATCAGAAAATTGTATTCGCTAAATGGTTCGGTTTGATTCTAAATTCTCGCTTGTTAGTAAATTTGTGGCTAGTTGCTTTGTCGTTGAATTTCCTCTACATAAATCTTAATATGTTTAGAAAAACAAATGCATGTTTTGAGGATTAATTTATAGATTCTGAATGTAACACGATCATCAACTTTTGAGACGTTTCGTAGAAGTAATGTTTGGTGACTTTTTGCATCTCTGTCGCAGAGTCAGAAGGGAAAATGTCGCTAAACCAAAACCATAAGGCTATAATTGAAGAAAACGGGAAACTTTGGGTGAAAGTTAACAATCTTAATATATACCGCATCAGCCACATATCTTGTCATGCAAATGAATTAAACAGTGAATTTTGTTTCATATCGCTTTTTATCAAATTTGTGGCAATTTTAAACAATATGGCGGTCGAAAGATCGAAGAAAAGGGAGTTTGATACGTATCATTACGGAAAGATCGTAGCACGTGACATTCCATAATTTCCTGTCCGGTTGTCCGTTCTGACATTTTACTGGACACTAGGCCTAGGCCACTGTGACCTCAAATCGTGATGAATATAACTTTGTGTTTTCAGAGCTCTCCTAGTTTTTACCAATGTCCAAACCAGCAAACCAAGTATTTAAAAGACCAATTAACCAATACGGTTCGGCAAGCTCCGGTGTATATGGCATCAATACTAAGCATTCAATTTTATTCATTATTGTTTTCACAAACAATTGACATGACTCACAAGGCCTACCTAAACTTCGATGCAATACCAGTTCTAAATGTAAGCACCGTGCATTGAACAAATAGATGCTAACCTTTGTGATAACATGGCAAAGTACTCGTGGGGGGTCGATGCACCTAAATTTGTAGTCAAATGACTCATTACATGACTGAATGTTTCATGTATTAACCTCAATAATTCAGCTGCTTAATGCAGTTTTAGGATAGCTTATTCAAAGCAAAAAATGCAATCATTTTAGGGGCTATTGAAGGGGGGAGGGGGGTTAATGTTCACCTATGAAATTATTTTCATTTTTTGCGCGAAACTAGTTGTCGCTAGATGCTTTCTCTTGCCAACTTGTTGATCTCTCCTGCCATGTTTTAACACAGCAAAACGTGATTTTTGCATGCCAAATCTGATATCACCCTCTCTCCAAAATAGTCAATGGAATGACACCTTTTGCGTTGCTGTCTGCCTCAAATTATAAATATTCTTTTGATAATTGCTTATTTGATACAAAATTCATCTATTATTGCTGATGAGCTAAAAATTAATGCAAAGGCTTCGGGAAATGTTGTTTTTACGAGGTTTTGTTCAACCTCTTTCTAACTTTTATTTGAAACTTTAATAGTGCAGAATGTATGCATAAAATTTGCATGGCAGAACCATCTTTAGTTCCCTTGATGGATTAATTTTCTTTATCAAAGGCCAAATTTTCATAAAATATACATAAAAATGTTTTAAAGAAACCCAAGGCAGGTTGCCAAATTCAAAATTTTAATGATCGAACACCTGAGAATCCAGTCACCATTGATTACTTCACATTTATCACATCCCTGTAATTTGCCGCTCTTTAAACTCAAAAATCTTCACATTAAGCAACTTAAAAAACAGTGAGTAGTTTTAAAAAGCACCAAATTTATTTTGTTTTTGATAAATAATTTAGGATGCACGCTGGAGCGCTTCAAGATTCCAAAATAATCTTGAATAACAACAAGCTGACTGTTCTTATAGAAACGTAATTAAGAAAATTATAAATTTCTTAAATCATTATTATTTCATGGTCAACTAAAGAGAGTATGTTTTAACTTAAACTTTCCGTCTCCTTATCAAAAGTATATTGGTAAAAGAGTTATGATTAACGAAATATTAAAAATATTTTCTGCGTTCGAAAATGGCAGAAACCACATTGTGAATGGGTTTAGTTAGGGTAAAAGAATATATCATTAACAAAAATGAACTGAATCAAAAAACCACTGTTCGAAAAGATATTAAACCAAATTAGCAGAATTCTTCTAACTTAAGTTTAAGACAAAGCTCTTTTCAAAAATTGCTAAGAAAGCCCTTCATCTTCTTTGAATTTGAAATGGATGAAATAGGCCTAATTCCATCTTACTTTTCAACTGCAGCATCAAAAATTACCACTGTTTTATAGACAGCAGCATTTACTAACTAGTTTCAAATGCATATAGGTAATAAAAATAAAGAGTATGGCATTATTTGCTTTCGAAACAATCAATTTCAAGTAATTTCCTCGTATCATCTACACACCAGACGAAAGCAAATATTGGAGTGAATCGTTAAATAAACACTATCATAGCGCCACTCAAACTTACTCTTCAAATAAACAAACTAACGCCAGAACAAGATTTACTTACAGTAATTCGGTACTTCGGCTAATGTTTCCAGGAAATTCACGTAGATTTCTCTTTTCACAATTTACATACGGCATACTACCACCGTATTTTCCGCAAATACACATTGACGGGCAAGCATCTGATCCTGCCACGTTCGCCATGAAATAAAATACAACTAAGCAAATATTGAAGAACTTCGCTGTGTGCACAAAACTATCCATTTCAGATTGTAAATATAAACACACTTTTCGGGCTCGTTTTCGTCTCCTCTCTAGAGAACGTAGCGCTAACTTCACTCATAACCTCGAAAAAATGGGCATTTGCATAACAATGGTGAATGCGTGGCCAGTACAGAATAAACGACTTCTTAAACAAGGGAACGCATTGTTCATGCGGTCGATTATTCAATGAGATTTCTTTTAAGACCCTACGCCCAAATAAAGTGGAAATAACAGACATTGGTGAACGCTAATTGGATATTTGGGAACAATTGTAGATGTTTACTCATACGCTAAAAATGCATTGAAGATTCGTAAATTAATTAATGACAGAGGTGTACAATCATTTTGCTTAGGCTTTCGGGGGATTTCTAACGGGGTACACTGTTACATTTGATGTACGGTCCTTTTTATCAAAATTAGCTTTTCTCTGTCAACTTATCGTTCCTGTGAATCAAGCTGCAATGCGTGCAGCAAGTCTTAGATATGACGAAACAACTAAGAAGAGGTTTCGGGAAGCAATGCTGGCTAATGGCTGGCAACTGTAAGAAAGGTGCTTAATATAACTATCCTTTTAGTGTTTAGTAGCGGCGAACTTCTCTTAGGAGTATGACATGGAAAGAATGTAAAGAGTGGCAAAAAAAGTCTCTAAAGGCAACAAAACAACGAAATATGGATTCCAGAGATAAACTAGAAATAACATCACAAAAATTGAAAGTGCATTCAAGGCATCTGATAACGTCTTGAACAGTTTCGGTTCGGCGTGCTCGGTTAGAAAGGCAATGCTTTAAAAAAAATTAGGACTATTGGACAATTCCACTTCTTTGCAAATTCAAGACCTAAAAAGAGAGTATGAATGATTTTGAAGATCGTTCACCTTTTTCTGTCAAAAAGTATTCTCTTCTACAAGTTTATATTCTATTCATTAGCGTCTCACAGCTCGTAAGCAAACTTCGTGAGGGAATGTACACGCATTAACACGTACATATTCTAGCATATAAGTTCAGCAGTTTATCCTAAAATTTTAATGGCAAGAATATAATAAAACAGAAGGACTTTGTATCAGAAAAACCTTAAGGAAGTTCAGCGTCAAAGACACGGAAAAAATTAATTATTTCATAAATTCAAGGCCTACCATAACAAAAACAATGTTTTGAATATCAAAATAAATGGTGAACATGAAGCCAACGAATTTGGTGGCGCGAGGTTTTCTATAACGCAGTAAACGTCACGTGCTAATGTTAATATCACGTGGGAGAAATAAAAAGACGCCGATAAATCTTGTTTATATCCATAACAAGATTGGAATGACATATGTATAAGAAGGAGAGATAAAAGAAATGTTGCATGAATTATTAATAAAGATGAGTCCAAGTTTAAGAGGTCTTTATGGTACCGGCATATGCTCTTCGCTAAACTATTGGCGTGTCTCCAACATCAATCGAAAAGGTGTTAATACATTAAAACATCTATTTGGGCCGTAACCTGCCATGGTTATAACACGCTAAAGCGACACGCCATTTCTTAACCGCCTATTCATGCACCTGTTACTGAATTTCCCATTAAAACTCTTCCAAAAGGCATTGAGTCATGGAAATATCAGACGTTGTATTAAGCTTAACCGAATAATAAACCTCTGCTGCAGTACCATTGGTGGAAGCTACACTGATCACATGAAGATAACCTCGTGGTTTTGTTTGAGAACTATTTGATCACATGAATTTGTGTGAGGTCAGCGATGATAGTAAGACAAATACCGAACAACAATTTCTGTTGAACATGCCTCAGCGTCTTCAAGCACCAAAAAACGTTCTTGAGAGTAAACGATTTAAAAACGCAAAATTGCAAAGTTGAGAGAACGAGTACCTTACTTGATCAAAATATTGCTTTTGGGATATAAACCTCGCTTGGATTTAGCAAATGAAATGTCAACGCGAGGTAAAGTAAACTCACATCCGTCGCATCCGCGTAACATTGCACAAAATCGTGTTTGGTAAATCTTAACAAGACTCTCGTGAAAGGAACTTTACATCTGAGGCATTGATTAGCATTGAATGTGATTGGGTTTAGAGTATTTGAAATAATACAAGGTGATTAAATGGTGACCAAGATGGGACAACCTGGGCATCAAAATTTGATAGTTCGAATACTTTACAGAACCAACTGAGAATAGAATGAACAAATTATCCAGCATTTTTGGGATGGATAAAAAACCTTCATTAATTAGCATTGTATTTGATATATTACCAAATAGAATATATTTAAATGCACATCGAAATACATTGTTTTAAATATTACAGTTTTTGTCCAACTGAGGTTTTATTATGTTTATTAGAAGCCATATAAATGCTTCGTTTTCAAGTTCTTAACTTGTCTGTTAATATTTGTCAATATACAGGTCTACATTTATTTACTACAAAAATTTATTCAATTGATATTGAGATATATTGTTACAAGCAACATCTTCTCAGAACTCAAACAAATGTGTGTATGGTCCATTGGTTTCCATGCTAAGAACTTGTCGGTTTCCATAAGTTCCTATAAAAATTAAGCAATGCAATGAAGAGGGGAAATCTAATCATAGTGAAAAGTTTAGGTGTTTAATTTAGAATTTTTGAGAAATCGAGCAATATTGAAAAATTGCTTCAGGTACCATGAAAGGATTTCATTCTTACCATGATGGACAACTTGTCCAGAGAAATTCTCACAGTTTTCAACTGTTGACTGCAAGCAAATAAAGCAAAAAATAAATGTAAAGATTATCTTTTACAGATAGATGGATAAATTTTGCTAAAAATAACTGCTGAAAGCAATGACATAACTAAAATGAGGGTGCAAATTTTTAATGCACTTAAGAGAATTATAAAATAAATTAATTCATCATATAAAAAAGGAGTTGAAGACAAGGTAATTTGGAAATAATCTATGACTTACTTCAACTAATTTCACAAAATCTTCATAAAGTGTGACACCCTCCTCCTTAGGTATGTTTGAATGATACCTAAAATACAATTTTTAAAGATCAGAGAATTGGCAATATATAATATGATGATGACCATCAGTATTTTCAGATGTCCAGAAGAAAATATGAAGATTGAAAATATTTAAAATAAAAGAAACCAATCAATACATACTGTGTTACTTTTCCTTTCATTTTACCACCAAGCGTTGCCTGAAATGACAGATTTTGTCATCAATCCTATACTTTAACGCAATATTAAGACCATTCATATGGGATTATGTAAAACGTGATTCTTAAATCTTGCAAACAAACCTGTGGTATAATTAGAACATCTCCAGGCAAATCTAATATCGACACATTCTTCTGTCTCTTTTCACAATAACTAAGCTTCACATTCAGCACGCTATTAACTAGAAAAGCAAGATAAAAAATGCGAAAATTACAAATTGTAAAAAATAAGTAGAGAAACGTTTAAACAACTCAATGAACAGCAACTAACAACTCATATAAGGTTTGACGTAGATTCCAAATAAAATGATTATGATATCAATTTGCAATAAGTTGTAAAATACTTTAGTCCTACCTGTTTTAGTAACATCCTCCACCTTGCAACCTTTAAAGAAGCATACAAAAACTACAACTCCTCTGTTGATCTGTAAAAGAAAAACGAAAATGGGTTATCTGGGCCCCCCTTATCTGCAGAAGGCGCTGCGAGAGCATTTGCAAAATTTTCAAACTGAAGCAATTTTATTTACGATAAGCTGCTTTTGATGGCAGAAGAATAATGAAAATAACACCTCGACAAATTTTGCATCATTCTTATCATCTGCAGGTGCAGTTTGAAGCTTAGCGTGAATAGCTTGTTGCATCAAAACTCTTGCACATGCAGCCGCCATCATGGAACATCTTGAATGTGTCTCGTTCCCAATTAATTTGTTTACCAATCTCGTTTCCGATATAAAGTCATTTGCAAGATGGAGGGGAAAGACTTGGAGAGTGTGAACCCAGAAAGTGATGGTAAAGCGGAAAATGTCCATCAAACAGAGCAACGTATCGAATCTGAGGTGAAAAGTGCTGCAAAGGAAGCGACAAAGGATAAAAACAAAAACAAAGGTCAGCATTTTGCAGAGGGATTCCTGATACTCCATTTGCATATAAAGTTCGAGCCAATTTTTACCTCTGCTTCAGAACAAAAGAAAATAAACTCTACTTCTGTCCCATACATCTTATCAAAATAATGACAGATAACTTTTTAAACAGTCAATTTAGAAATTAAACAAATCAAAAAGCTTTGTCATTCAGAGACCTGTCATTCAGTTCAGTTGATTTTGCAATGCAATCATCACGCAAAATATATTCAAAAAATTCATTTAATTATTAATTTGAATTGTTAACTTGCAGTTGATGTGTTGCTAAAAGCGACTGGTGATGCACCAATAATGAAAAAGAAGAAATGGGCAGTTGATAAAACTAAGCAAGTTTCATACCTAATCGATTTCATCAAGAAATACATTAAATGTGAACCATCAGAATCTTTGGTGAGTTTAATAATTAGTTGTTTTTCAAGCCTCTGTGAGCTAAGACCAGAGGGGCAAAAGTGGTGTTATACAGGGGGAATGGTGGGTGTGATCATTTTTGCAATAATGATAATCATCAGCAGCTTGTCATAAATCTTTGCCTCATAGAAAATGTTAGATTCCTCTGCCAAGCATTCAAGTTTTCTAAAAAACATTCTTATGGTGTGATAGTCCTCCCCCATACCACCTATAGGCCCCTGCTTTGACTATTACAGAATAATTAAGTGTAGTATGCCCAAAACAGGATTTTGGTAATCGGTCTACAAGCGCATGATGTCATGCTATTTAAAAACTTAATTATTTTGATGTATTTTTTTCAGTTTATTTATGTCAACCAGACGTTTGTTCCTGCTCCAGATCAGGCTATCAGTAATTTATATAATGTAAGTATCTTCTTTGCATTTTTTTATCTGCAGTTTATCATTTAAAGCCAAAGTATAGCAATTATAGCAATATGCAAGTATTTCAATTGAGGTATGATTTTACTTGAAGGTTAAAAATTTTCCTTGCTAAAGACAAAAGGATTGTACTGTGCTTGCATTTTTGAAGTGAGATTTTTGCAAGTTCTCTCATCCCCTATTCCATCCCCTATAACATTTTAATTCTAGTTCTATTTTCGAAATCTTTCTTATTGCATTGTTAGGATTAATATTTTATTCACACTTAGTTGATTTATGTTTACAATTATTTGTATGTAGTGGCATTTTAAAATAAAAAAAACTGAGCAGAACTGAATCAAAAGTATTTCTAAAATCCCACAAATTCTGTTTTAATCATTTCATCAATTAATCATAACAATGATAACAATAACAATGAGAGAGTGAGGGTCATCTTTAGAATGAGATCCTTCCATCATTTTCTGCCCCCTTCACTAGTAATTTGCATGGCTGGCTGCATTTTTAATCACAATTTTCTTCCTTCTTTGCAGTGTTTTGGGACTGATGGTAAACTAGTTTTACACTATTGCAAGACACAAGCATGGGGATGATAAAATGAATACAGAAAAATGGTAAATATTTAATAGAGAAGACTCTATCCACAATAGAAAATGTGTTCCACTTTGAATATAAGTTAGTAAACAGTTTGTATCAGGGAGACATGCCAGAGATTGTTAATTAAATGTCCTTGGTATGAATTTATAAAGGGACAAAGGACTGTGCAAGGTACCACTTTCCATTTTTATTAATGATTATTCCTAAATTGGTTGATATATTTAATTTTGTACAAAACCTTTCACTTGATATTCTTGAATTTTTCTTTATATTTGATGATGTGTTTGAGATTGTAATGTGAAAAAAGGATTATAAGGCCTTCTTGTGCAAAATCTTCAAAAGGAATGAGGAAGAACAGAATAGAGAGGGCAAGGATGGATGGGGTGAAGATTCTGGGGGACATCTGCTGGAAAGAAATGACAAATCTTCAGGCTCATATGAGCCACACTTTTATGCATGTGTGAGAATTGAATGATATCATCTAAGGAACCTCAGGAAATGGAAACGTTTTCCTGATATTCAAGCTGCAAAGATATGGTAAATTTATGGGTCTAATATGGGGATTACAATCTATTGTTATTCACATAAAGGCTGCATTTGGCAGCATTAAGAACAGAGGGTAATATCACACAGTTTGTTAGCCATCATCCACGTTTTAAGATCTGAGCTTCTTAAAACTATTTTGCTTGAACGCGACGAATTACTTTCCAAACCGTTGACAAATTAAAGACACGCATCGCATTTTCATGCGTGAGGGAAGGCTAAAGACAAAGCAAACAAGTAGTATTTTTATACCACAGACGCTCGAAGTTTAAGTGTGAATTGTCAGGACTTTTGCTAAGACCCCTTCTTGGTTACCTCCCTGATTGTAGAAAGGTTTTTAACTTTGTAGAACGATCTAGATAGCCTGGATGATAAACTAATTAACGAACATATTCTCAACGAACTAAAAAAACAATCCAAATCCTGGAAGCCTCGCTAGGTGTTTCACAGTTCAGATCTCCGATTTCCAATTCGAAAGCTACTTTGGATATCCGAGTACCGATTGGGAAGTACCTTGTTCAAACAATTGACCCAACAATTGTAGTTCTTAAAGAAAGATTTCGAGCGCGCACCAAGTTTTAAATGGAAACTGGCGGGGTGGTACTTCTCCGTATGAACCGGTGCTTCGATTTTTCTGCAGATTCAAATTTCGATACTACCATAATTTTTTACATCATTAGAATGATTATCACGAAGCTTTGAAATTTTCGAACAAACTTTAGACATCATTCGTATAGGAGAAACATCGTGTATCATATTTGAGACTGAGAAACCTTATGCAACATTGAAGAGAAGAAAATTCATTACTTTGAGCATGTGTCAAAAGAACAACACAACGGTTTGTTATCAAGGAGCATTTGACATTGAACGTTATGATTTTCTTTTCGCAGCTACCAATGCGTGACAACTGTGGAGAGCTGTTTCCTTACGTTTGACCTTTTCTCAAAGACCTGAAAGTTTCCGTTTAGCCATCATCAAAGAAAATACTTAATATGAAAATTAATGAGGTTTATTTCTACAGAAATGCATCTTTTTTAATGAATATACCAAGGATTTAGATCAAGAGTTTCATAGTCGTTATGAAAGAACCGTGAAAGTGAAGTGATAGTAAAAAAAAACCAGAATCAATGCGATTTAAGTAAAAATTAAATATCATTATGGTGACATACCAGAAGACAGTATCATTTTTGGTTTTAGCATTTGAGTAGGCAATCTTTAGTTGTTAAGGGAAATTCTAATCATATTTGCAGAAAAGCAAGTGAATGCTTCGAGACAGGTTTGCCCTTCTTTCAGGAGGGTTGGCACGTTTAAAAACTCGGTAAAAGTTTTTAGAAATGCATCTGTTAGGAACACAAGCACTAAAAAACAGATAGCAAATTGATGAACATCTCAGGGAATTAAACTGATAGATTTAAACACGCCCATAACCACCCCTACAACTGTTATTAGGAAGCAATTGACCTTTTTTGACTCAAGCAACAGCTTTGTATATCAGTAGAACAGTCTGTAAGAATAGGGACAGTGCCCGGAACAACTTCAATATAGGCCAAAATACCCCCTTTTTTTAAAGGTTGGCCCCATAATGTTGACTTGGATTACAGCTAGGCACCGTTGATTTCATGTTATCAAGGATTTTCCAGAAATCTCACTTAATAGCTATTAAAACCAACATGCGAATTTGGGAATAAAATGACCCACAAGAATACATCATAGATGTTGTAGGATATGAAACATTGTTGCTCTAATCCATAACATTGCGAATCTAAACAGTTGATTAGAGTTAAAGGCTACAGGTAATTTCCATATGACAGTGGGTGTGTTTATTGGCTCACAATGACCTAAGTTCTCAATGCTAGCAAATGAGGATCACAGTATGGACACAGGAGAATATAAATTGACGAGACATCTAGTTCCACCTTCGCTTGTCAGCGTAGCAGTCGATGGAGAGCTGCAAAGGTGTAAAGGTGGTCAATTGCCCAAGCAACTATTATGGCGCTAAATGCTTCTATGCTGACACTTGCCACTACGTTATCTGGCATAACAAACGTGCTGAATGTTACTAACATCAGCGATGTAAACATCGGGAAGTCGAGACGATGGAATGGAACACACCATGAAATGTGCATCCCACTTGCCATTCATCAATTCCCTAAAGATCTTGTCGGTGAAGAGAACAGAGAAAAAGGAGGTGTTTTGGTGCATCTTTTCGCTGCTGTTTATATCTTTGGATGCCTTGCCTACTTATGTGACTGCTATTTTGTCCCTGCGCTTGAAGTCCTTACGGATCGACTCAAAATTCAACCTGAAGTTGCTGGTGCCACCTTCATGGCCATTGGAAGCTCATCACCGGAATTGTTCGCATCGTTAATCGGTGTCTATGTTGCCGAAGATGATGTTGGAGTCGGGACAATCATCGGTTCGGCCGTTTTCAACATCCTTTTTGTTATAGGATTCTGCATCATAGTTTCACCGAGTGTTCTTTGTATTGATGTGTACCCAATTGTGCGGGATGCCGCGTTTTACACGCTGTCCCTCGTTCCACTCGCAGCAATCTGCATGGACGGTGAAGTAGATTGGTACGATGCAGTTGCTCTGGTTCTTCTCTATGGCCTGTACATCTTCATGATGTACCACAGTGTCGCTCTGGAGAAGCATTTCTACAACTGGTTTCCCATGGCCAGGCCAGAGGATAAGCCGAAGGAGACGACGCCGATACTTGGGAAAAGCGCAGAACACAAGCTGACCAATGCGCAGGCGAAAGCGATTGAGGCCGGGAACAACCACGTGCAGCATTCGACAAACGGTGAAGCGAAATTTCTCGTCAATGGCGAGCAGCTTGAGATCAAAATCACGGATGCATCGTGCGAGGAATATCAGAAAAGTGATGATGATGCTTCTTTCTGTTCTGATTTGTACCCACCAAGCGGTAAAATGAAGATAGTCATGTGGTTGTTTGGGTTACCAATCATCGTTCTGTTTTGGTTGACCATACCCGATGCGAGCAAATCTCGTTGGCGAAGATGGTTTCCATTGACGTTCATTATGTCACTTGTTTACATCGCCGGATTTTCGTACTTGCTCGTTTACATGGTGACAATCATCGGTTATACAGCCGGTGTACCAGACATCGTCATGGGCCTCATCTTCATGGCATGTGGTGCAAGCGTGCCCGATGCTTTGGCGAGCATCATCGTAGCAAAACATGGCAACGGAAGAATGTCCATCTCAAACTGCATTGGAAGCAACGTCTTTGACATCCTTCTTGGCCTAGGATTGCCGTGGATGATGAAGACGCTTGTCACCCATTATGGTCACGCCGTGCCAATCATGAGCGGAAGCATCAAATTCACTGTGTTTATCTTAATTGGCAGTGTTGTTGCTATGATGTTCGTCTTCTGGGTCAGCCGATGGAAGTTGCGATGGCCTGCTGGCCTCATGCTCATCGTCACCTACCTCGGCTTCATGACTGTCTCTTGTCTCTTTGAAATGAATGTATTTGGTCGATATAATCTTCCACAATGTGACTAAATATCTTCCGACGAGCACATTTAGACTACTTAGCTGACTTTTCTTTGCTTTACTTGAGTATCAATGGTTATAACATGCTTTGTAAACTATTGATTTTAAAGGTAGTACAGTCTTTATATATAGTTTTATGACAATTAGTCCCATTCTATACTTACATGCCCTCTTATTGTTCTGTCCTTCCATCTTAGCCTTAATATTTTCCACCATTTGCACTGGCCCCAACATCTGCCTTTATTAGCTAGCGGGGATGAACTTATTTCAAAACGTATTGGGGTTGTTACACAATAAACCATCAATAGAGCACGGTGATTTTCTGTCTTACTTTCCAACTCAAAGCCTTAATCGACTTTCTTATATGGAGTGCTAAGGCCCTCTCACTCCGCTCCTCGTGAATCCACTTCTGTGTAACCATTTACCCACTATCAATGTGGCTACATCATATTTATACGATCACTTTTGCAAAGAAAATACACCAAAAGAAGGCGTTTATATCTGGTAGTCACGAGAAAGGTTACTGAAAAAAATGCAAAAACCTAGAATGCCTTTCAAGACCTCACTAGATTTTTTCATGTTTATTGAGGACAGTGTATCCAAGTCAAACCTTTAGTCAGGTGGAAGGCTAAACATTTCCCTGAATTCTGCATTTTCTATGTAGCCGATGTTTTGCTGTCTCGTTACCCATAACCCCTCTCAGCTGTCTGCAACTAGATCACATGCTTTGTTGTCCTTTTAGTATCTCACTTTACTTGGTTTATTTGCACTGGTAGATCTGGATTCTTCGTAGCATTTTAGTAAAATACAGTTACCTATTTATTGTAATTGATGATGGTAGGCTTGCAAAGTTTATCCAATATTGTTGTTATAAATCACTGTCTATCTTTCATTTCATTTTATTCTTTCTACGTCAATTCATTATTCAGATTCAGATGGTCTAAGATGTATGGGCAATGTAGAATTTATTGACCTGGTATTTATATGCTCCCACGGTGTTGAGAAATGTGAGTTAAAGACCAAAATGAAAAGAAAATGGTTTCTTAAGGCTGCAATAACTTTGGACAAAGTTTCTCGTCCCTAAATATTGAATGCAGCTTTGCTGATATGTTTTGGATGGTAGAATTCAGCGGTGCCAATTTTTGATTTGATTGGTCAATTTTTTAATCACCATAGAAATAACGGCAAACGTTTTTGATTGGCACCTCTGCAAGTGACAACAATAAAGATAGAATGAGGGGATAGCCGGTTTAAGCAACCAATCGAATAACAGGTGGCGTGATCTCTATGGCGACTATAATAGCGACCAATGAAATTCAATGGGGGAGTCCTCCGAAGAAGATATCGTCCATTTCATTCGAAGAAGAATTCCACTTTATGATATGGATATGATAAGGGGGAGGGGGTTTAGCACCAATACTCTAAACAACGCTGGTTTCAGGGAATAATGGATTCTACAAGGAATCATTTGCAATTTTTCAAATTTTGCTGACAAATGAAAACAAAGCACTGGTAGATTGGGTTGGCAAAAAAAAGACCCCCGTCTGTAAAAGGGAGAAAATTGCTTAAAAGTTAAAAATCTGTGGCATGATTCAGTATCACAGTATGGGATTTAAAACATTCTTGAAAATCATGTAGCCTTTTTGACAAACTTTCAAAGCACGCCGAGGAAATATTCGGTAACAGTCGTTAGTCGCCTCTGTTGTTCGAAAGGAACTCGTTTCCTTGACATCACCACCGAACAATAGAACTAGCAACAGCAACAACGACTTGACTCATTATACAGGAAATGAAGGGAAAGATGGCCGAAATTTTATGGGAGGAAATTTGTGAATGCGCTCACCTGCTCCTCTTGGAAAAAGAGGCCATTTACTGAACACTGTGCTATTCGTCAAACGGTCTTTTATACCCGAAATCGGTAAGGAAAGGGCACAGTTACTCTGGCAGCTTTCCAGACAAGCCTTTGCTTTGGTCAGTATGGGCAACTGTTGTGTTTCGACGCGCAATCAAAAACAATTATCAAGACGGCCTAAGGATTCGAATAATGTGCTGAACGGAAGCGATAAACACTCGCCATCTGTGGGATACATATCAGCAAGCAAAACAGCACCTTCGAGTTATAAAAAGAAGCAAAGTGCAGAAAATGGCAGTTCGCAACGACAAGATAGTTATAGACATAATAATAGTGCATCGAATTCGTACCCCCCTCAAAGCCAGGACGCGAAGCGGATGAACTTCAAACCAGAATTTACCATACAAAATATTGAGACTCTGTTTAATAAATATAAAGATAAAAATGCAGATTGTATATTAGCGCATGGAACTGAAGAACTTTGCAAAGATTTAGATCTAGACCCAACCGAGTTTCGAGTTCTGTTGCTGGCGTGGAAGTTTGACGTTTCAGAAATGTGTCGATTCACAAGAAAAGAATTCGTTAATGGCTGCACGAGTCTAAGAGTTGATTCAATAGCTGCCCTGAAGTCTAAATTAGCTATTGTTGAACAAGAAATTGCAAATAAGGAATTATTTAAGGATCTTTATCGTTTTACCTATGGATTTGGCCTTGATGTTGAAGACGGGCAGAGAACATTACCCACCCCAGAGGCCATTGATTTATGGAGGCTTGTGTTTTCCAAAAGCGGGCCGATATTTTTGGATGAATGGTTCAATTTTTTAAATGAAAATCAAGTAAAGGGAATTTCAAGAGACACATGGAATATGTTCCTTCATTTGTCAGATACTGTCAACCCAG
The DNA here is from genome assembly GCA_964019065.1 of Catostylus mosaicus. Taxonomy (NCBI): domain Eukaryota; kingdom Metazoa; phylum Cnidaria; class Scyphozoa; order Rhizostomeae; family Catostylidae; genus Catostylus; species Catostylus mosaicus. The sequence continues at coordinate 8,890,441 of OZ025191.1, forward strand.
ATTTCAGTAATTATGATGAATCTGAAGCATGGCCTAGTTTATTTGATGAATTTGTAGCAAAACGATTTGAAGAAGCTGGTAGTGATGGACAAAATAAAAAGGATGCAGAATAATTCTTCATTATTTGAATGTTATGATTTGAATTTTTATTGAAATAGAATTGTTCTAATTATTGTGTTGCCAGGAAGATGGATGTCTAGAATCAGATTGGAGAATTCAGGATTGATCACCATTGAAAAATCAGTGTAGTTCATTCACACAGCTAACCATAAATGATTGGGGACATTTGGACTGCTGTTTTGTTTTGATGCACTGTTTGGTTTGCCGTTGAGATGTTAATTTGTAGTTTTTTAGATGCATTGGCTTAATTCAAGCTGGAAAAAACAATTTTAAGCTGCATAGATTTGAGGCTGGCCAGTAAATGAATTTGTGACATATGTGTCTCTGTTACCTTTCAAGTTTTCAAGGTTTGACTTGGTCAATTATTTCCTTCACAAAACCAAAATATATTTACATGCCTTTTTAATTGATTGGCTTCCTTCCAAATGAGGAAAAAACACAATGCAACCCTGATTAATTGACCATTATGAACCATGATGCCTCATGCTACTGCCAAACTATGTTGATCTTTGGAAGTTTCCCTTGCAAAGTCTGTTGCAGGGCAATAGACCTTCTATCTGCTGGAACATTTTCTAAAAATAAGAACCCCATTGCAACTAGGCAGGTGAAGCAATGAAACTTTTTTACAGCTGGACATTCTTTGCACTATATAGAGCAGGTTTCCTCTGCAATTTTCATTGAATTTATCACCAGGGCAGGTTGTATTGATTTCCTTTTATTATCTTTTGAAAAACTGTCAGCTAACAATTAGAAAAGCACCTATTGTTTACTGAGGCACACTCAGGAAAGGAGGCTCACACTGAGGTCATAAACAATATATATAGATAGATGCTTCCTTGTTTCTTTTGTTAACACACTTTTATGCTTGATGCAATGTGTGCAGTAACATGTAAAGACTTGAAACTTTACAACACTGCTGCCCCCTGAATGATTACAATTCATAAGCATTTTTACAAGTCAGACTCTAGCTTGATATTGAAAATTGGACATCACAGATTCATGCATTATGATAGAATTCAATTATCCTGCATAGTATACTGAGTCACTCTGCTTCATAAATTTCAAAGCATTTGTCTCATGCCAAGGCACAGCCTCCTTGGTAACACCAGTGACAAAAGAATTCAGTATGTTAGTTTCGTTATTATAAAAATTGTTATGTAATTAGTCATTCCCTGATGAGCTGTATTCATCAAGGCTAAAGATAATTTTGCTAAAATTCCAGGGGGTGTGTGAACACATAATTTCGTCACAATGCCCCCTTTAACACCTTGACTACTGTCTTTTTAATGGGCTTCTTTTCCTCCCATTAAGGAACACTTTTGTTTCCAATGAATACTTTTGCTTCTTTGTATTGGTATAAGTGATGCCCCAACCCCCACCCCCCCCTCCCCTCCACAGCAATTCCTTGACTAACCAACTATTTTGCTTCTCCTGCCACAAAATTTACAGCTGTTACAAAATTTACAGCTCAATCTTAAACTAACCAAAAAGCTCCAATTTTATCAATCATTCTCAATAACGAAAAATATTTATTGTGTTTTATGGGCGTGGCATGAATTTTCTTTGCTTTAAGCACCTGTTGAGATTTTAACCACTTTTGGAACTGAAGCAATTCCGAACCTCTGTAGCCCTGTTGTTTTATCTGTAGCTGCCTCCATCTTTGTTAAATCAAAACGGAGTTTGCCTTCGAGGCAAGATTAATTTGTCTGAATGTGGTTAGTTATTTGAATAGTGATTTGTTTGAATGGATGAATTCCAAATTAAATTTTCAGATCTTTATAATGCTTCCGAAATCCATGACATGTGGAAGTTTAACTCATTACGCTCCAAGCCACACGTCACAAAATATCATATGGTGGTCGTCATTTTGAAAAAAATGATGTAAAGAAATTATAATTCGACAGTTTTTATCTTACAATTATTAGTTTTTAAGATACTCGTGTTTATAATTATAGACAACAAGAAACAGCTTGGTTTAGATACCATGCAAAGAGGGCAAGGGTGCTTAATATCATGGGTTTAGTTCGTTTGGCCGCCCCCCTTCATATTGATGTTTCTGATGCTATGAAAAGGGAGGGGTCGATTGCCGGGTTCCTACGAAAACGCAGAAATGCGCAGATAGGTGCAGATAAATGCAAAGAACTAGCCAAGCTAACTCTGGAAGCTCTTCTAAAGATTGTTTCTGTGTTTTTAATGCCAAAACTAATTTTACAAATATTGTATTGTGTTATTAGAAAATTTTGATTTTGTTTGAAACATGAATACTCCTAGATATTGTGTAGTAAGTTACCCCATCATTTAGTATTCTCTCCTGCCATGTTAACCTAAAAGAATGAGGAGAAGAGTATCAAGTGCCTGTAAATTGGGCCGAAGTACTTTGGCATACAACCGCAGTTGGCAGTAGCCCCCAATTGGTTGGGTGGGGGTTACGAATTAACATAGCCAAACGTTTCAGTTAATTTATTCAACTATCAGCCAGATGTTCTAATAGTGACCCCCCCCCCCCCCCTGCTAGCTTCCCCTTTATTAATTCACATATAAAACAACAATAAACCCCGTTCCGCTTCATAATCGTACAACCTCTACTAACTTCACAGTAAAATGAGTTGACCCTAAATAAAATCGATACCCCGAAAGTTACAGAAAAATTTTGGTCTCAAAAATTCAGATTTTTTCACGCAATGGTGTCTTTGTAAGTACGAGGATTGGGTGATTTAAGCCATAGTTTTTCTGTGATTCTCGGTTATCAATTAACCAGAGTAAGAAAATCTCAGATTTTTAGATGGAAATTTTACCTAATCCATTTATTGTTTGTCAAGCTTTTTCTTTCATCAAATAAATAAATTGATATGACTTGATCAATCTAGTAATATTACAAGGATCCTTTTTATTTTCTAATTACACCTAAGCAAATAGATTACTATTGTCAATATAAAATAACCAACACGGGTGCTTTGGCCTGCAAAAATCAATGTTTGTCAAGTAGAGACACATTTCTGACGTTCTACTGATCACAAGACGAGCATGAGCATCACGCCGTCAAATGTTAGGGTTTTCATATAATTTCCCTCCACCCACGTTTCTAAAATATGATGATGTATTTTCGTCAAACATTTAGTGTAGGGGATATGGCCTTAACAAGGCTTCTATATTGATCGTAACAAAAATTTACCCTTTCTAAACTATCCTTTTACAGTGTAATTTCGTTTAAAAGGGCGTTTCCCAAAGCTGAATGGCGTGGGTGGACTTCTATCACCATCTTACCTCCCCCCCACCCATTTCTCGGAAGCTGGCACCGCCGCTTGTTTATTTCAATTCCTATGAAGTAATTAACAAATGTAGTAACGAATTGGAACTTTCCTTCCCGATCTTCACTCGTTTTGTATCTTAAGAATGATTCAAGAATATTTTCATTCTCAAAACCAAATTACGGACGCTCCGCAATCATGGCAACGTCATGAAATGTTTGTGACGCAAATCAAGTCCTATTTCTCGTACTTCAGGGCAAGATCACATGCATGGCACAAACCGGTTTGGAGGTTTAAACACAAGTGAATCACAAGAATTCGATCCAGAGGGCCAATCCGAGGATCATGATGACGCCATACTTTTGTTATTTTATCATGGAATTCGATGATTATTCCACAAGTCATACAAGTTTTGATTCCTGTTACTCTTGCTACTACCCCCGTCTTATTCATCAAATCACATAACAACTTCTTGCTTTTTTCTCGCAGGTGAGGCAACAAGGTATCATATTTAACAGTTCTTTTCTGCTTCTAAAAGACACGTTGCATTGGAGTAGTACTTTGTATCAAGCATCATGGTGTTGTATCGGACGTTCGTATTCGTGCTGATTTGCTGTTTGATTGTTGATGCTGGGAAAGGACGTCGACGAAGACACCTTCCATTGAAGAAAATCTTTCGCAGAGCTTGTAATTCAGATCCACTACCATGCTACGAAAGGTAAAATATTAAAATTACACCACAAAATTGTCTTGTTCTGTAACCAACAAGCGGTGGTTTTCTCCCTTTTGGATCAGCTGTCCTAGCCTTGTCCCTCACAGGGGCTCTTACCTTCAGCAACTGCTCTATCTTTGTCACAGAAAGAGGGTATCTGCATTTGATTAATTTTAGTCTCTTTGAAGATACGTTCTAAAACTGTTCTTCTGGCAACTTGGAAAAGTCCATATTGTTCAGATTTGTCCCAAAATCTTGGCTTATCTACAAATTGTTCTCTTGCATTACAGTTTAATTCTTTTTGTTTTTCTGTTTATCTATCTATCTGATCAGGTTGATTTGTTTGTGCCTACTGGACAAAGATGGGGCTATGGTATATCTTGAACATGACCCCCCAGCAAAAACCCAGAATCTAAGATGCTAGATTTATCCGAGTTTATCTCCCGTGAAGGAAAAATCTAATGTGCTATATTGATCTCAAGGGGGTTCTCCTAACTGTCCATCCGAAGAACTTGGCCCCCATTTTATAAATATGTGACGAGTTCTACCATACTAAAAAGCCGCCTTTGGACACTTCCAGCCATCAACAAAGTTATGCTAACAAATAACCAATATCACGGAAAACATAATAAAATTGATAAATATCATCACACCCATAGTTTATGCAGTTTTTAATGAAGGGATCGGCCCATCCCTAAATATTATGAGGCTCTTTCTTGTTCCATCATTTATGAACGAACCTAACCATCAATTGCCACAGCTGTTCCAATAAGGGAGAGAATTAAAGATTCTCTTAATCGATGTGAATCTTATTAAAAAAGGATTCTCTTCATATACCGGATATATGTCTTTCTCCGGAAAGTTGAATTAGGATAAAGATTCGTGTCAAGAAGATTCTTAAGCTACATGACATTTGTTAAACACTGATCTTCTCGCTTTTAGGGAATTAGATGACCTTGGAAAACAGATTTGGAGAGAAGATTCAAATCGTGCTCAATCTGGATCGGATTATCGATTAAATATGCAAGCAAATGCTGGTTATGATGGAGCGGATTATGCACCTAGGCCACTTTTTACATGGGTAGATTCATCTGTTCTTCAGAAATCAACCTTTAAAGGTAAATAAAATTATGTAGATTAATGATTTGATAAAGTTGATTGTGTAGGGATGGTGTTTATGATGGCGATGATGTTTATGATGGTAAAACGATGATTTATCTGGTGCTTGTATTGGTCCTTGTAGCGATTGCTTTTATGATTAAAGTGATTGCTTTCATGATTGTAGTGTTGCTTTCATGATTTAAGTGATTGCTTTCATGATTATAGTGATTCCCTTTATGATAAGAGTGATTACTTAAATGATTGTAGTGATTGCTTTTGTGATTGAAATGATTCCATTTTTGATTACAGTGATTGCTTTTATGATTAAAGTGATTGCTTTTATTGATGCGGTGATTGTTTTTATGATTGCATTTAGCCATGGTTGCCTTGTTTGATAACTATAACAGAGCTGTTGGTGCATCAGAGTATGAAACAAGCGGTGAAAGAACGGAAAACTGGAATTTTATTAACAGCATCATACGAACGAGGCCGATGGAACTTGTGTATCAATTTCTGTTGCGTAAGAAGATTGTTTGCTCCTTGAGTGATTTCAAAAGCAAGCTATACTATATTTGGTTTAGCATGTACTTTAGAAGAAGCAGTAGAAAGCGATATAGCAGGTTAGAAGCCCGTTTTTGCATGAAATATTATTAAAGTTCATTCATTTTGCATAAAAGCTGCACCATTAGCCAAACTGTAGCCCTGATAACGGAGCTAAGGGACAATACAAAGCGAGAGGGGTATACAGCAAGCAGTGGCGTAACGGAGCAGTGTGAGGCCCTTAGTCAAAGTAGTGGTTTGGGGCCCCAATTTTTACAGTCAAGTCAAGTTTACCTGCTGAGCCCGAAATTACACTTAACTGCATAAATTTTATGCAATTTATAAACAATATTAACTAACATCAATATAGCATTATCAAGAAACGCTTATTTTCACAAAATTTCGTGGGGCCCCCCTTAGGGGCCCAATTGTTTGGGGGCCCTTAGTTTTGCGCTTAAAGGTGCACACCGTGCGTTATGCCACTGACAGCAAGAATAACCAGATGATGATGATTATATATCATTGCATTATGTAGCGAATTTTCCACCTGGCATACAGGGCTTCTTCAGAATGTAGTCTAGATGTTCTCATAGATAAGGTCTAAATGGCAGCTTCGCTTCTTTAAGAGATGAGTTTCGTTAAATGCAACATGTTTCTTCTATCCTTGAATTTAATGTTCTAACGCTTCGGGTTTTTTCTAGTGGTCTTGATTCATCAGGATTTGAACATGTTTTTGTTGGGGAAACAGACAGCTACAAAACTCTTGGCTTGCATAATTGGATTCAGTTTTATTTGCAAGAAAGGAAAGGAAATATCGATTACAAGGGGTACAAAGGATATATTAAGGTATGGATTGAATGATATACGCTAAAAAATAGTTGTATTTTGAGAATTTAGATCTGAAATCATAATTTAGAAGACTAAAATCTTTATCCTTGCTTTGTAAACAAAAGAGACTAGGCATGGTACGGGTGTGATATATAAGTTTCTATTGTTTTTAGTGGACCTTCTTCCAGGTAGCGATCGTGTGACCGCAATGTTTTCATAACTTTGCAGGGTAGACCCCCTCCGTTTCTTTCGGACTCTTTTGGGCATTTTTAAAACTTTCTCCTTTGGTTAATGTTTCGCATTAGTTGCCCTGAGAATTACTTTATCAAAGTCAAGAAAGATAATTGGATAAATTATTTAATTTTAGCAAAGCAATGTCTTCACGTGTCAATTCACGTGGTATCGTAAATTGAAGCCGATTGGTGGAGCGATGCTTGGTACATCTCCAGAGTTCGATTTTGCCATTTACAGTCTCACATTTTTGTCCAAAGTGAAGCAGCCTGTGTTCCATTTTGGTTCAGATAGCGTCAAGATCAAATGCTTTGGAATCAGTGGAGGAAAAATTGGGACGTGCTATCCAATTTTGCTGTGAAATGCCAAAGTTGATCCTTGGGACTTGGTTTAATATTGAAATTGATATAATTCAGAATCAATGTTACAATGAAATTAAATTCTTTATTTTATGATCCTCAGATATGTTGACAAGCGTTTTATGATTAGAATCTTGGTGCTAAAGACATAATTAAGCAGAGATCGCCCGGTGGGGTAAGACAAAAAACAATAAACATGGCGTTTCGGACAAAGCGCGCCCTCCCTTTAATATCATTAAATTATAAACTCAATTCATAATCTCTTGGCAATGGCTGGAAAAGTTCTATGTGAAATTCTATGCCATATTTCCTGAATGTTCTATGTTTGAAAGTTGCAGTGATTTAACATTGAAATATTTTTTATTATTTTCCTCGTTCAAGAAAGATATTTGATCCTCTAAAGTGCAGAATCTGCATGAAAAACATGGGATTAGATATTGCATCATCTTCCCGTAGTTTAGCAAGAAGCAATCCATGTGTACAATTCTTGCTAAAAAAGACATAACTCACATCGTTTATCTTGCAGGTTTGAATTAACAACAAATTAACTACTTCGTAATTTGAAAATAAAACCAGTTTATTATTCAGAATGAAATGGCTGCTGCTTCCCTCGCTTCATTAATTATTAACAAGAAACGGACAGCTTATATCAGAATAGTTATTTGTTCTAAATGGACCTGCTCTGGATAAGACCATACAATCATTTTGCAATATTTTCCCAAGGAAACAGGGTTTACCGTCACTTGCAATGGTCAGATATCTCAAAGACTGTTGCGGCTTTTTCCATCTGCGATATGCCACGATTTTGATAGCACTTCTTGAGATCGTAAGTATATCTTGGGTTGCATAGGCCCAATCTTTTCTAGAGCATTGCTTAAGTTTGTGAAGAAGATGGCAATTGAATATTCTACCTGTAAGAATGTTTGTTGATTCAGATAGGAAAACTTCTGAATGACGATACTTCTTGTTGCCATGAAGCTCATAACGGCCATTTTATTTTGTCAAATTATAGAAGGGGTAGGGTTTTAAATTGAATTAAATCAAAATATGCTTTAACAAGCAAAAAATGATGCACGCAGTTTATAGCTATCAACATTTGCATTTATCTTTAAGCCTAATTTGGCCTAAACCATCAATTGAGCATAATAATGACAGTGAAGGATTTTGAACGATTTCTGAAAATTTCGAAGCACTAAGCTCATTTGATTTTGATAGTAAGCAGGGCTTAGTTTACGACATGAGCTTAATGCTACTCAAACAGTAAAAAAGGCTAAATAGAATTGTTTATTTATTGTAAACTTTGCTCAGGCCTGCATTGTGAATTGCTGATTGAAGACGCATAAATTAAAATCCCGTTCAATTTTTAGGCCTTCTCGATATATTTCATTCAAGATGGGATAAAACATTCTCAAGAGACTAAAATCTCAACCATACACCTAACTAATTATTCGCTGCCGCATGGAAACAGGACATCAACAGATCAAGACATGCACATTGAACATAAAAAGAATAAAGGCGCTTCAATTACAGTTGCTTTAGTTGGCTCATTAAATATCATTGTTGCTTCTGCGCTTTTCATTTGTGGCCTACTCAACAAGCCAAAGCTACGGATGCTGCTACTTGTCTGGATATGCTGGGCTGTTGCTATTATAATCCTCGCATGTGCTATCATCATATTCTACATGACCATTGCCCAATCATTCCTCGACGGCCTCCGTGTTTTTGTCATCTACGGGATCGGTATCCTGCTTGAGTTCCTATGCATCTGGGTCGTTGCCTCCTACTTCAAGTACTTGGGTGTCATGGCTCACGGGCCAGCGCAGGGCTACCGGGTCGTCTTCAATTCACGTGGAGCTGAGCCACAGCATGTCCATCAACAGCGGCCCAGCATCACTTCAGAGCCTCCTTCCTATGCCACCGCCGTCCACTCTATGACGTCATTAGAGATGATTGAAATCACAAACGCGAACACAGATAGAAAGGCAACAGTGTAAAATGGCGAGGAACCAACTTTCATTTCAAAAAATGCAAATGGATGGGTGACAATCTCTTATATGTGATTATCCTGACAAGAATTAGCAACTTTGGGAAGCCTTTCTTACAATGTAAGGCATTTCTTAGCGTTTCTTAGCTATAGGGGAAACATTTTCGTTTTCTTTTCAACACTTTTTTATAAGTCTTTCGGATCAGGTTTTTTTATGGTGTTGAAGAGGTTTGTGCAGCATATGCAAATCGAGATGCTGAGAACAGAGCTTGGTAATGGTTTTACGAATGATCGTCAGAACAATTAATTGTGAAAATTTAAAGATGTTTGTCTCGTAAACTCCCATGTCAGTTATTTAGTGTAAAGTATTTCTTTGAGAGAGAGCAACTAAAATCCCCAAGCATTACATGGCAAATTTGATAATCTTAACAAGTTGAACTAAATTATTATTAAACCTGGGTATGAACCCAAACAGGGATGTCACTTCGGGTATAGAGATTGTTCAGACTCTCACAATATGATAAGAATGTCATATTTTAGGGAAAGCAGCGCTGCAACAGTACGAAATCATTTACCAAATAAATCCATTTAATGTTTGGATAGGGTATACAATCCAAAAAATGATGTTAAAAGAAAATTATCATTGATGCTAAACACTGTACATTGGTTCTGCTAAAATCGTGTTTATTGCCGATGAAAAGGAACGATAAACCTGCTGATAGGAAAGAAATTCTCCGTCCAAATCCGCTTCTACCTAAAGAAGCATCCATGCCTGTCATCAAAATCTTATTGCACCACCCCCATGCCATTTATAATCTAACCTTTGATGGAATAACTCAGTTTATCAATTAACTAACCTTTTGCCATTTATGAATGTTTTGTAACAGTTTAGTTCCTGCTGAGAGCAGCAAATCCCAACCCACAAATGTTGGTTTGCATTTTCAGCTTATTTGGCAAATGTTTAAGAATTATCCCCATTTGTTCATTGCTGAACCCAGAATGGTATTTTGGGAGTCAGTCATTGCGGAAATCTTTCATAACACATCGTACACATCCACATGAGCCTGGTTTTCGAAAATGAAATTAAAAATAATTGAAATTAAAAGGTAGTTAAAAATCACTCTAATATATTAAACACGAAATTAGTAAATGTTTATGTTTCAATTGAATGTGTTGGGGTTTCGATCAACAAGAACAGTTAAATAATATGCTAATATGTGCTACTGAATTTGAAATGTATTTTGTTTACTCTTTCTCACTCAAGTTAACGGAAGATGGTGACGACCCAGCTCCTTTATTTTAATCCATCCGTTTAGAATGTATAATTAACAACATAATAATGATGATAATGTAGGTTAATAGCCTGTAATACATCCAAACACCAGATTGGAAACTTTGTTGCCTGCACTAGAATAACTTAGGCATTGGATTCGTGGATAGCCAAAAGAATTCTTTCTATAAAATGCCAATTTTCAGGGGGAGGCTTCGATTCAAGCTGGCATGATTTTTTCTCCCTACAATTGTTATAGATGCTTCGGGGTCATCCCCCTCGAGTTCCCGGGTCCCCATTCCGTCAAATTGTGGTGCCCAGTGTGAGCCAAAGCAATTCAATTCAATATTTGATTCGTGCAGGAATTCAGTTCAATTGGCAGCAAAGATTTGTTTTGACATGCAACGAATTATCGTGAAAAAAACATAGAGAAGGTTAAGCCAAAGACTTAACAAGGTCTGTCAAGGTATAAAGAATGTTAAATGTGAATTAAAGGTATCGTTTGAACTGGCTTTTAAGGGTCCATGGCGGCGTGTCACAAGTTTAAGCGTGACATATGCTAGCTGGAATTTTTAGGCCCATCTCAGTCTCACCGAAGGCGAATCACATGATGATGGCTGCTGCCATGTTTTTGAGGACTGGAAGGAAAAGTTTTAATGGCGCGAATAGAGTTGGTTTACAGCTAAGATGGTCCTCAACTGTGGAAGATAAAAGAAATGGTAAGCAATCTTTGTTATATTTTTGAGGAAGAAATGTTAGGACACCATCAATGTTTTCTTGAATTTTCGATGATAATGAATGGTCGTTTCTCAGAAGAACTCGTTAATCTTTGAAAAAATATTGAATTACGATTTTCCCAACACAACTCATTTTGCAATAGTTTCTTTTGTTTCTCAGGTGCAAAGCTTGTTCTTGGCTGTGGCAGCAATGTAGTGGACCAATTTTTCAAAGTGCAAGGTAAGGAGAAGAAATATCCGAAGATTTTTTTAGGTCTGTTGAGTTTGGTAGAGTCTGCATTGAGTGCAGTTGTGTTCCTGTAATTAAGAAGGGTATTGTTCAAGCAATGTTTTTGCAATTATGTTTATCATAAAGGCGCGACGCATGATGGTATGAAATAGACCCAGAAAGTTGTATGCTTATCAAATTTTGTCAAATAAAAAACACTTATTTGCTTGTTTTTAAAATGGTTATCATTTTTGACAGCTCTACCAAAAGTTGGAGAGAAAGGGTTTTTCCAAAGGTGTGTAGTTTGTTGAATTAAAATTGCTTTTTGATTTCTCGGGAATTTCTATTTAATATAGAAACAGCATGCATTTATCATAACATGAAAATTAAGCCACACATTTTAAACATATTTTACCCTTAGCAATGTTGCCAGCTCCCCTAGGGAATATGTAAGACACCTCTACTCAAGTGTCTTGCTTACCTATTGCTGCATGTTCTTTCGGCAGATTGTAAATTATTTTTGAAGTTTTTGAATGTTTTTAAATTCCAGCCCAACCCACATCAAAGAGAAGAGTATTGTTGGAGGAGTAACATTGAATCATTTGTCATGGGCATCACTTCTTGGTGGTAAGTAACACACTGATTTTCTTCAAATTTTGTATGCACACCAAGAATGGGAAAGCTCACATGTCCATTGATATATTTTGGTTTTTTGTATTATGCTTGAGAGGCAAATCACAGTCTTTTTTTACTTTGTTAGTTCCAACTGGATTGTTGGCTTTGCAAGGTGCTGATGTTCCTGGTCGATTGATAAGAAACAAAATGAATCAGCTAAATATTAGCAAAGACTTCATTCAAGGTAAAAATTGTCTTTCTAATCTCATAAACGATTTGCATTCCACGAAGATCTCAATAAATAATAAAATCAATATAAGGGGGCAATTAGACTTTGTTCAGGGGGTAACACTTCCTAGCTTGGTTTTTCTTTTGCTTTGACGCTCAATGTAAATCTTTTCTGTCCAGTCAGCGATACGTACACAACTGCTCAGTCCTATGTTTTCATACAACAAGATGGTGAAAGATCTATAATAATGGCTTCTGGGGCAACAAGCATCATTAAGAAACAAACTGTGGAAGAATTTTTTGGTATGAGCTTGGCTTTTGTTTCTCATTTTTACCTAAAATGTTTAAACGTATATATATTGTTAGATATACATGGCAGAAAAACTATATTTGCCATCACAATCTGATTTAAGATGCGTGGGATTTTGTATATACTTAAGATAATGAATTGGAAATGTCTAGAATCTTCAGTTGTCGTTTGTTTGAACAGGGTAATCATGGTAGCATCAACGTTTTAGATTGAAATCTAATGTTGATCAGAATGTTTTGTCTTTTAGATGAAGCTGTGCGCAAAAATGCTTTGATGATAACAACAGAAATTTCACAAGTACCGTTATCGGGTGTGATTGCCCTGTTAAAAATTGCAAAGTAAGAAAATAAAAACTTTAAAGATGATTTTAAAGTGTGATATTTTCATGAGTGATAAGTAATAACAAATGTATGGCTCTGTCTTTTTGTATCTTGGCATGTTATCTCACCCACCAATCTCAATGATTCCAGCATGTTTTTATTATATATTTCCATTTTACGTTTAATATAAGAAATTTATATTTCTCACCAGAGATCTAAACATCCCAAGTGTTGTTGACCTTGATGTTTCACCGTCTGTAAGTAGAGACATTTTCTTATCATTTATTTTTACCATTTCTAATTAAATACTGCTGACAGTTTAAAAGTCTTGCTGAAAACCAGTTTGACTGGTTACAGGAAGTCAAATCTTATTGGCCTCTAGTTGTGGCCATTTGTTCCTGCTCATCTTGCAATTATTTCAGGAGTCCAAAGGAGAAAAAGATTTTTTGGTTTAAGGAATTTGCATAGCTGAAGCTCATACGTTAGGGGTAGACTTCCTTGTCTAATTGCGCAAAAATTGACCTAATAAGCCCCATCCACAGATAGCAGGGAAGCAAGACTAAGTTTTATCATAAATTTGTTTCTATAGGTTGCCATAAAAGAAGCTGGACTAGGAACATTGGAGGAACTGAAAAAGTATCTTGCTTTATTTTTGTGTTTTATTTAGACTTCTATAAAAAGTCAGCAAACTTCTTTCAACATGGATTGAAATTTATTTTTACATTTTACCATGATAAATGACAAAAGATCACCCTTGGTGATATGTTGAATTTTTTATCTTTTAAAGGTGCATGATGATGGCAGACATCTTGAAACCAGCCAAACATGCTGCAGCTGAGATGCTTGGAATATTAAAGCCAGAGTTAGAAAAGTAAATATCATAATTTTTAACTATTTTGAATCCGTGGTAGATTCTTGATTTCTTTCTTCTTTGAATGAAAATACAAAACTTTGTTGATCTTTTTCAATCTATAAGCACCATTTTGTTTTGCAGTGTGAAACTGAGTGGAAGGGATGTTGCAAAATATTTAAGAGAAAGTTGTGACTCTAAACTGCTTGCAATGACCAACGGAATCGAATCATCCGTGCTGACCAGCAAAAATCATGTGCGTTGTACTTTTTTGTTTTGCTTTTGTAATTGAAAATAATTGGAATAGCTACAAAGCATATAATTGATCAAGATGCATTATGTTTTTTGTTGGTTGCCGTTAATTATATGCAGTCAAAATTGAAATGTAAACTATAAAATTGCCCCTGCAGTATTTATTAAACTTAACCGGCAAATTCTTTTGAATTCTAGACAGTAGAAGTTCCCACAGAAAGGCTGAAAAATGTTGTGGATGCAACTGGAGCAGGGGATGCCTTCCTTGGTGGACTCATCACAGGTTTGAAAGATTTAAAGAAATGAACATCTTTCCATGAAATTCAGAGTTGGTTTTAACTTACTACCTTTGGTTTCTTCCTCAGTGGCCATGGTATCCGAGGCAACTGATGGACATCTGATCTGTTGCCAAGTAACATTAAAATGAGTTTGTATCTTAGCCTCTTTGTATCAACAATTAATGCAGGCACATTAACCAAATTTCAAAAGCCCCTATATTATTCGTTTTTTTTTTGCATTTCTATATTTTCAATTCTAAGGTTTGCATTTTCATGGCTTACCACAAACTGAAGATGAAATGAGGTAATTTTCAAACATTGTTTTATCTAAGTTCTAGCGATGTGATCATGCTTTTCAATGTAAAGGTTCTAGTCTCGGTTATGACCTTTTTTAGGGCTTTAGGATTTAATATCTCTTATTTATTTGAAAGGGAAATTGGCATCTTGGCAAATAAAACTGGAGCCGCTTGCTGCAAAGTACTTGGTGGATTGCCGAATGACCAATCCAGGTAGGATTAATCCATCTTATTTTAAACATTTTAAGTAACATAGCTAATTAATGACTATTTCATTTTGCAAAAGTTTTTTTGCAATGATCCAGTAAAAAACAGAACTTAGCAAACGGTCAGAAAACGTAGCGTTGCAGAATATCATCAGAAGCGTAATGTTTCTATGACTCTTCATATATTTTATAGGGAAGTGTTGAAAGAAGAAATCTTGCAATATAGAGGCGTTTTGGATGAGGGTGAGAGTGATGAATCAGCCAGTTACAATCCCTGCCCTGATTTTGAGAATAGTGTAAATGCGGATTTTGAAGCAGCACAAGGCGTTGTTGATTTGATGGATTTCCGGACTGTTGCTAAATTCATCGAATTCTTGGAAAATTGTAAAGGAAGTGTTCTGGTTTCCGGAATTGGTATGTTTATCAGTTTTTTATGATTGGTAATCATATTGTAACAACACATCAGTTTGCAAATTGATTTGTAAAATAACATGAAAAATTGCTAATTTGGGTGTTTTTAGTTAATTAATTAGTTGCATGTTTTGATTGGCGATATCGAGAAGCCGCCCAACTAAAATGAAAATTGTAGTGATGTTGTTATGGGTTGCTGATTAATGCCAATGTTTTGCAGGAAAATCGGCAATTGTTGCACAGAGAATGGCAGCATCGTTGGCATCAACCGGAACACCTGCGCATTTCGTACACGCCACTGAGTGGGCGCATGGGGATTTAGGTATAGCAATACATCAGTTTGACAATTTTTATAATTTTTTTCCAGAGTCTATAAAAATGATTAATCTGCCTTTAGCACAAGAGATTGATTTCGATTAACCAATCAACAAAGGAAATATGGCGTGGTATGTGTTTAAATACTTGGTTTAATACAAACCTAACGAAATGGAAGAGCGCCCCAAAAACTGGTGCAAAGAAAACAACTAATGTGAGAAGAAGTAAAAACTATTATTTTAAAAATATCAGTGAAAATGATTCTATTTTTTTTAGGTAAAATTAGAAAAGAAGATGTTGTTGTGTTTTTCTCGCACAGTGGAAACACAGAAGAAGTGAACTACGCAGCCGAACTTGTCCAAAAACATCAAATTCCTCTTCTTAGTATTGTAGGATCAAAAGGTGATTTATCATGGATGTTTTTGACGATTTTCTTTGCCATTTATGAATTTATTTTATATCTAAAATAGTTTTTATTTTTTAATGTAAATACGCTTGTGGTTTGAAAAGTTTTAGACTTCAGAAGTGATAATTATTTTTTTTTCTTTGCTTGATATTATATTTCTCAAATGTTTTTCAAATTTTTAGAATTTACCTAATGTCTGTGCGTTTTTAAAAGAGCAATTGCCAGGGATTATTTCATTTGCTGCAAAATTCTACCTCAGTTCGTTAGCTATTCTATTGGAGTTTCTCCCATCTTTAACCTTGAGCGAAGTTTTCCAACAATTCGCCGAAATAAAGATGAAATAAATAGGCTCTGAGACATGTTGCTAGACATAAAAACATTTTGCCGCTTATTGCGCCATTGGGGAGTATAAGTAAAGGCCATTGGGGAGTTTATTATATTTAGATTAATTCTCTAATTATTAAAACTTTTATTTTTCAGACTCTTCCCTGGCCCACATGTCCGATGCTATAATTGACTACGTTGTTGGGAAAGATCTACTTGAACCACTCGGAGGGGCACCAACTTCAAGTATTATCATGCAGGTAATTTTATGATCTTGGTTTTTTTGTAAACATTCTTCGAGTTGTTATATTTTCCTTCATTATATTATATTTTTATTCATTATGACACCCATAATTTTGTAACGATACTGGTTATGGTGATCGAGGGGTAGTAGAATCGTTGCAATTGTAAAAGTAACTGCAATGATATAATATACAATGATTAACAGCCCTTCAGGACCCCTTACCCTTTAGTACTCTTTCCCCTTTAGTACCCCTTACCTTCTTGTACCCCTTCTCATTCGTAGCCCCTTCTCTTCAGTACCCCTCCCCTCCCCTTCAGTACCCCTCCCCTCCCCTTCAAAACCCCCTCCTCTTCAATGCCCCCTTCAGGACCCCTTACCCTTTAGTACCCCTTACCCTTTAGTACCCCTTACCTTTTGTAGCCTCTTCCCTCCAGTATCCCTTCCCTCCTCTTCAATACCACCTCCCCTTCGGTACTCCTTCCCCTATGTAGCCCCTTCTTTTCAGCTCCCCTTTCCTTTCAATAACCCCCTTCGTACCCCCTTCTTCAGTACCCCTCAGTAGACCCCTGTCCCCTTGATTATTGTTCTCAGCGTCGGTTTTTTGTTTTCAGGAAATGATGGTGAATGGAATTGTTTATGAATTAATTCGACGTAGAAATTTCACAAAAGAACAATTTTTGTGGAATCATCCTGGTGGATCACTTGGCAGAAAATTATCCAAAAAGCTTGGATATAATATCAGATTTGTTTAAAATACAGGATAATTTTATATGCATTCAATTAAATGTACATACATCGTTACAGGCGTCATTTTGTCATTTAATATGTAAAATGATGACTGCACAATTGCCCTGAAAATAGAAATTATGCCCTGCTAAAACAAGAATACAAGAATATGGTAGCATGGGGTGTGTACCACGACATTCCTGTTTTGAACGCCGCATGCATTTGCTATCGTGCTAAACATCTTTCTTGCACAATTTGATTTTTCAAAACAAGAAAAGTAGTACTAATTTTTTTAATGATACTCCTTGCTAGCGACAAAGAAATGACTTTCACAGACCCTTGAAGTATGATTAACTTACCAGATTGGATCTATGACCATCGATTATGGGCATCCAATTTTTGCTTCCCCCCCCCATTTTTGTGACTTAGCCTTGCCTAGACACCTGCCATGCACATAGAATCATCTTGCAATCATCCATCCTTTCCCCCTGCCCCCATTGGGCATAATAACAACGCTCCTTTGCTCCCTTTCTGCTTCAAGACTCTTTGGTTTGGTTCATTTTTTGATAAACATATATCATTAAGCTGTCGCATTTCTTAATGCTCTTCAGTCCCTCAATACACATAATAAACACTCTTTATATTGTATTTTGAGAAAATTGCGAATTGAACAAAGGTTGACGCGCTTGTAAGTGTGTCTACTAAGAGACAGACTTCCAAGAGAGAGAAAGGTGTAGAGGGCGAATCCGACAATGCATTAAAAGATTGCGTCTTTTTATCAATTTATGAGAATGGAAAGTGGCTGCTCAAGGCCTGAGTTTCCCTTGGGCCCTACGACTGCTCTCAGTGGAACTACGACATCCTTCCAACACAGATACTCGAATCCAATAGTGGCACCCTTGATCTACTCTTAGATTTCTTAAGACTTCAGTAAATTTTTAATTTCATAATGATTGTTATTGTTGAATCAATAAAGCTGTCGTTTCTAGTAATGTGCGTTGTATCTGTGGGAAAACCTGTTTGAAAACCAGGCCAATATCTGTGTCACTTTCACGTGCTTCCCTACGTTTTGTCATGCATTGTCAACACGGCAATTTGACATAACTGCCCTGTGATTTTTGGAAGGGCTTCAGCCATGCCCAAAACAACTTGAATCAAAATGAAGAACATCTTCCTTTTGGTATGGATTCCTTGTGTTTACATTTCAGCCGATGGTATGTTACAGTTTGCTCATTCTCTATGTACATAAAAAGGTGTTTTGAAACACAATTCCAACAGAAAATGCTTTCATCTTCGCATAATGACTTCCGCCTTGCGATTTATGCATGGAGTGATGGCAGAAAGACGCGAAAATGCAAATTAACCAGCTGGAATAGGTGTTTGAGATTTGAAATAAGGTGTGGATGACGTCCACATTTTATAGATTATTCATCCTTTCGCTGCCAGACTTCGAAGAATCAGCGCTTCTTGACCTAGCGACAAAACGTATTCTCATTTATCATTTATTATTTAACTTGCATGTATTCCTCGCTAAAATCAGATAGCTGTGCAAATGTGAACCGTGACTGTGTCCTAGACCTCATGAGCAATTCAGGGCAAGGGGGCAACAGCATGAAAAGTAAGGGGAAAACAATAGCAAAATGATTAAGCTTCAAAGGGCTATCCCCTTAGGCCCTGACCCCGTGCGCGTTTCTGGTCTCTGAATTTCGCGTTCATGGTAATCGAATCCAATCATCATTATCAATGTGATCATTATCATGCAATCATTAATGAAATTATCAAGCAATCAGTGTGCCAAACACGTCTGAAGTATATTTATTCTTTTTATTCATTTTAAATTTAAGGAGATGTGCAAAAGCTAGAATTTGTGAAAGAACCGCAAGATGTAAAATCTATCGAAGGCAATGCTGTTACCTTTGAATGTTCAGCTTTGGCGATGCCAACAACAAAACTCAACTATTTATGGAAGAAAGATGGCAAATATATCGACATGGCAGAAACATCAAGAATATCAGTCTCGTCTGCCGGGAATTTGCTAATTAATTCGATAAAAACTGGCGATTTTGGTGTTTATCAATGTGTGGCTATGTGCGAATATGGTGCAATTATAAGCCAACCGGCAAAACTGGAAAAACCAGGTAACAGCAAAAGGGCTTGCATAAAACTGTGCAGATATTAACCAGCGTATTATTATTAGGGAATGCAGAGTGGGTGGTATCGCTTGCGGATACTTTCTGGTATTATTCCTTTTTTGTATTGACCCCTCCCCGAGTCTTTTACACTTTGTATCATTTTTCAGGTTGCAAGCAAGGAATTAATATTTGGCGGCAAAATGAGGAACATACCCCTCATTTTTTGGAAAATGTCCCCTTACCTGATGCAACCGCCTCTAATATTCTTGAAATTGATATGAAAG